>PVLD010021867.1:0-30500 GCA_004027595.1 Dinomys branickii
TAAAGTCAGGAACAAGACAAGGATGTCCATTGTCACCACTCCTATTCAACATAGTTCTGGAAGCACTAGCCAGAGCAATCAGACAAGAGAGAGAAATAAAAGGAATAAGGATAGGAAAGGAAGAAGTCAAACTATCACTATTTGCAGACGACATGATACTATACATGGAGGACCCCAAAAACTCCAGAAGAAAACTCCTGGAATTAATTGACAAGTTTGGCAGCGTAGCCGGATACAAAGTCAACACCCAAAAATCAATAGCATTCCTGTACACGAACAACAAACAGACTGAGAGAGAAATTGAGGAAACCATACCCTTTACAATAGCAACCAAGAAATTGAAATACTTAGGAATCAATCTAACAAAGAATGTGAAAGATTTATTCAGTGAAGCCTACAATACTCTGAAAAAGGAGATTGAAGAGGATTTCAATAAATGGAAAAACATACCATGCTCATGGTTAGGAAGAACTAATATTGTAAAAATGGCCATACTACCAAAACTGTTGTACAGATTCAATGCAATTCCCACCGAACTACCGTTAACATACCTCACAGATCTAGAGAAAATATGCCTCAAATTCATCTGGAACCAGAAGAGACCCAGAATAGCAAAAGCAATCCTGGGCAATAAGGACAAGTCAGGTGGAATCACAATCCCTGACCCGAAATTATACTACAAAGCTACTGTAATAAAGTCAACCTGGTACTGGCTAAAAAACAGACCTGAGGATCAATGGTACAGACTAGAAGATGCAACCACAACAAAAAACCCGCTCAGGTACGTAATATTTGACAAAGGGGTCAACCAAACACAGTGGAAAAAAGAAGGCCTATTTAATACATGGTGCTGGAAAAACTGGCTTGCCTCTTGCCGAAAACTGAAAATAGACCCCAGTCTATCACCATGCACCAAACTCAGGTCAAAATGGATCACAGACCTCAACATTAAAACAGAAATTCTAAACCTATTGGAAGAGAAAGTAGGTAAAAATCTTGAAGACATAGGAGTAGGCAGAGAGTGCATGAACAAAAATGAAACTGCAAGGGAAACACTTCAAAGAATCAATAATTGGGACCTCATCTTACTGAAAAGTTTTTGTACATCTAAAGAAATCACCAGCAAAGTAAAAAGAAAACCCACAAATTGGGAAAAAATCCTAGCTGAGGACTGGGGATATAGCTCAGTGGAATAAGCGCTTGCCTAGCAAGCGCAGGGTCCTGAGTTCGATCCCCAGTACCGCAAAAAAAAGAAAAAAAAGAAAAAAAAAATCCTAGCTGGCTCTCCCTCAGACAAAGGTCTTCTATCTAGAACATACAAAGAATTAAAAAACATGTACCTGTCCAAATTCAAAGACCCCATCCAGAAATGGGCATCTGAGATGAATACACAATTCTCAGACAAAGAAATACAAATGGCAAATAAATATATGAGAAAATGTTCCACATCCTTAGTCATTCGAGAAATGCAAAGAAAAACAACATCGAGATTTCGTCTCACCCCAGTAAGACTGGCCAGTATGAAAAATTCATCCAATAACAGATGCTGGCGAGGCTGTGGAGAAGTAGGCACTCTATTACACTGCTGGTGGGAATGCAGACTGGTGCAACCACTGTGGAGAGCCGTTTGGAGATTTCTCAGCAAACTAGGTCTAGAGGTTCCATTCCAACCAGCTATTCCCCTGCTGGGTATTTTCCCAGAAGATCTGAAAACATCATATCACTCTGATATATGTGCACCCATGTTTATAGCAGCACAATTTGTAATAGCTAAAATGTGGAAGCAACCCAAGTGTCCATGCACAGAAGACTGGATTAAAAAATTGTGGCATTTTTATATAATGGAATATTATTCAGCTATAAAGACAGACAGTTTTGGGGACTTTGTAGGCAAGTGGTCAAAACTGGAGTCCATACTCATAAGTGACATAAATCAGCGATACATGTGCAGGCAACTCATTGTATCACTGGTGTAAGAACCCGAGCGTGGGAATATAAACTAAGAGACATGAAGGAAATCTGTTCCAAAACAAAGAACAGATGGGACGAGGGAAAGGAGAAAAGAGAGAGAAATGTATGTATGTATATATGAATATACATATATGCAGGAGGGCTAACATGGTTCTACTATTGTATTGTATCACTTAATGCTAAGGAATAATTGATGACGGGTTATTTGATCGATATTTTATGTCTGTATGTATTATCCTGAACACACACTTCGAAGATATCAATATGCAAAGCAGCAACTATTGGTGTTTTTTTTGTTGTTGTTGTTGTTGTTGTTTGCCTGTTTTGTTTTCTGTCTTTGGATGTTTGGTTTTTGTGTTTTTCTGTTGTTGAGAGGATTAATGGTCTGACCAATTTTGCATGTCTGTATATGGGTTCATATATTTACACTTCGAAGATATGAATGGATAAAGCAATAACCACTGTTGAGACCATGTCACCTTGTCTATAGATCAGTTGTGATTGTACTATTTTTTATGCTAATTGGTGTCTGTTTGTTAATAGGTTTTTGTACTTTTATTTTTTTTTTAAAAAAGAAAATGTATAGAAAAATTCATGACTAGTAAAGGACACCCAGGCAGAACGTACTTGGCAACTGAAATGTCACTATACATAATGACCTAAGACTATTGCTATCCACTCATTGATTTCACCATTATTTATGAGGGATCAAATACTGTGAGGGAAGGTTCCTGCCTTAGGAATCTACTATCAGTACACAAGTAAACCTGTCAACAACAATAAACAACACACGCACAACTATACCTAATTCAGGAACAATGAAGGAAACTGCTGATGGGGATCAGGTGCCAGAGACCTGCCCAGACAAAGCAGGCCTTTCTAGGGTAGCAGAATTGAAACCAAAGTCTGAAGGGTAGTCAGCTGAACAAGGGGCAGTGGGAAGAGTGTTCCAGACACTGAGAAAAGACTTCAGTCTGGAAAGAATATGGGTTATTCCAACAATGAGGGAAAAGGAGTGACCGGGATGAGCACATAAGAGGAGACTGAGGAGGCATCAAGGGTCACTTTATGTAGGAGGTCAGAGACGTGGGTGATACAGCTCCCTCTGGTAAGGAGTCAGGGGCTACGATAAATAGAGACAGTCGAAGGTTACCATGGTAGCACTGCGGACTCACAAGGATTGTTCCATCGGTAGAAATTTGAATTCATTACATTACGTGTGTTTCTTACCTGCTCTGGTAGCGCCCTTGTTGGCCAACTGCAAGAGGCCCTTCTTCTTCAGTATGAAGCTGGAGCCAATACAAACACTGGAGCTTACGGCCAGCAGCAAGCCCACAGAAAGACTGTACTTGTTTTCTACATTTGCTGAAATGCTCAAGTTGGTTATGCTGGAATTCAGATTTGTGTAGAGGACAGAAGCCAGCAGCTGTGACACGTTGGTGATCTCACACCAGGCTTGGGCAGAGTTTGGACAGACCAGAGACAGCACATAGCCTGGAGGAGGAGGGAAAAATGTGAGGACAGCAAGGATTAAAATGTGTTGAGTACATGTACCAACACCCCAATATAAATGTAATCATTATGCACAACTAACATGTACAGTACTAATAAAAACGAGAGAAAATGCAAGAGACATATATTAATGCTCACCTGCTTTCTGTAAGAAATCGAGACTTGAGAAAATGATACTGAAGCACTTTAGTGTGTTCGGGGACCTCCCACAGGCAGTCCACAGGCCTGTAGGTGTTTGCTATTTGCTTTGTTGTTAAATATGATTTTAAATTGCTTAAATTGGTTTTTAATTGCTTAAAACGGTGGCCACCATTTTAAAATGAGAGATTTCGCACGGACGTCTGGCATCCTCTTGCAGCCGGGCACTGTTTGTGTCTTTGTTGCAGCACATGAGCAATTCGCTGGGGCACGGAGTAGTTCTCGAGACCTGGCTTCTACTCATTAACTCATCACAACCTCCCATATCTGCTTCACTTTCACACTCTCAGCCCATCTCTCAGAAAGCAGTTTGTGATGTGTGAGTGTAGAAAAGGCCACAGCAATGCCACTGGTCTATAAATTACCACGTTGCGGGAAACTTAGCTGCCCATTTGGAGGGTATGAACTGAGTATTTCAGGAAATGTGTTTAAAGGGGGTTTAATTTTCCTAAACACATTTCCTAAGAAAGAGACTCTCCAGGTCTACTCACTTATCTTCTAAACAAAACAGGATCTAATAGAAAAATCAATTAAACATCAACAGGCTCTTAAAAGACTTTAACATTTTTATTTATTTATTTTTACTAGTCTGTGTTTGTAGCACATAAAGCTTACTTTCTTTGCGTAGAGTTGGTACACGCACATAGCAATCCTGATTCCGTCTGCACCCCTTCCCTCCCCTCGTTAGCCTTCCTCTATCTCTCACCCTCTTCTGCTTGGAGAAAGATCTACCTCCTCACTTCTTAATACCTATCTTTTCTTTTACTCTTTACTTATACTTTGAGTTTCTCATATTAGATAAATCACACATTAGTTGAACTTGTGCATCTAATTTATTTCACTTAACATTATGGTCTCAAAGTGCATCTGTTCTTATAAATGGCTCAAGCTTGTCTGTCTTCATGGCAGAGTCCTCTGTAAATGCGTTTACTCCATAAATACTACAGTTTCTTTATCCATTCATCAATTGATGGATATATAGCCTGCTTATCAGTAGATATTTTAAAGAACAAGATTCAAATAAGTATGCAACTCCCCTAAACCATACCCATGATTATAAACGCTTTGGAATTTTGAGGCAAAACACTGAAATTAAAAAAAAAAATTATACTATATAAGAAGCTTGTTCTAATCTCTCTGCCACTTGAACAGATACCCTCAAAGGGACACTGTGGCTGAATGTCCTGCTGTCTCTTTGTCTGTTTCCCTTTTCCAAAAAGCAATTTCTCCAAATGTTAAATTACCATAGTCAAAAAAGTACCAAGGAAAAGTTATCAAAGATAACTGTGGAATTTAATGAAGAAAATGGCTTTATAGCTGAAGGATGTGAAGGATGACTAGAAACAACAATAAAAGACCATTTGACCAAATAATGCCTCCTGTGAGTGGATCTATGCATCTTCATAAACATTATAAAGTCATCTGAACTTTACTCCTCATAAAGTTAGGGAACAACCATCAAGTTCAGGTCTGGAAAATGGCAGGATAACCTGAATTCAAGTATTTTATGACTATATCTATCTCTAACATGAAAATAAGCAACTTTCTTTCAGAAATACAGAGTAAATTCTGAGTGAAAACTTCGAACTATTCCAAGGAGAATTACATTACTTCAGAGATGTTTGTACTATTAGGGAATATTTAGGCAAGTTGTTTTAGTAAGAACTCCTGCACATTTTCACACAAGTTAGGCCTTAATAATCTTATTCTGTCTTCTGTGCACCTCATCTAAACCCCAGAAATGACAAATGAATATTTATATTTTTGTCAGTAAATATTTTGATTAGTCACTCTTGAGAAAACATCTGATTTGACTTGCTAGTGAATTCTACCACTGCATTTGTGTCATTTACCAGGTCGTTAACACAGCCATTCCAAAACTTCACCTCTGAAGTTGGGATGGGTGGATCTCATTCCAGGCAAACAATATGCCTTCTAAGCTGTTCACCCAGCAAAATGTTTCCAGCATTTCAGGGAGGGTGGAGCAGATGCTGATAAGCAGACCAGATCATCTTTGCTACACTTTCCAAATTCTTGTTATTAAATGGCAGACTTGAACGCTGTGAGTTTAAGGCAGAAGAAATAACGAAACTCTTGTCTGGTTATTGACCTTAGAACTTAGATTGTTTAATGTTTGGGGAGCGTGTTAGCGAGGGAGTCCATAGCACATGTAACTGAGGAGGAGTGGTGACGGGCCAGTGGGTGTACAGTGGCACAGGGTAGGGGGAGAGATTGAGGAAGTCCAGGGTGTGGGCAGAGCTGGGAGCATTTTAGAGGAATCAAAGCTATCCCAAATCAGAGATGGCTTCTCAAAATCCAAGCAAGCAGAGTAATTATACAGAGAGTTTAATGCTGACTTTATTCAACATATCAAGAGAAAGTATATTACATTCACCGTTTATGATTTTAATAAACGCTGCCAGTATCCCTCTAAAGTGATTGTATTGACTTATACTCGCATAGAAGCATGTATAACTTCTTCATGTTATTATTTTTTCTGAATATTGGACAATAAAGTTAGGTAATATGTCAATTTTAAAGAAAAATAATTCAATACAGTATAATCAATATATTGTTCAATTTAAGAAAACATTGTCTCTCAGAGATAAAAACTATTGATTTTTTCTTTAACATTCTTTTACTTTAAAAAGAAACTACTTCCCATTTGATTAAACCTTTAAATAATCTTGCCTCCTAATAATGAATCAAACAGAGTGTGTTCTTCTGTGCCTTGCTTGGGTTTGAGCTTCACCAGTGTTGAGGCACGTGGAAGCACTGTTTTCTTCCCCTCTGTCCCTGGCATTCTAGTGTATCATTACCCTGAAATTCATTTTTCTATTACAGTTGGTGCACAGTTAGGTAATTTCTGGCATTTTTGCTTATGAGCAGTATTGCAATGTTAAAGCACATAAAATAAATATTAGAAGATTAACATGCACATTATTTTAAAATTTAAGAACAAAGTTAGATGTTCTTTGGGATTATGCGCTTTTCTCCACCTTAAACTCTATACTGTGCATGATCATAGCCAAATTGAATACTCACTCGTGGTTTTAGTTTCCTCATCTCTAAAATGAAGGCATCTCACTCACTGAGTGTGAAGATATCTTTAATCTTATGTAATTCAGCAGTTTGATCATAATATATACATGCTCCCAGAGTTGTTCACAATCTAATTGGCACATATATGCTGCTGATGGATTAATTTAAAACTTACAGGCACTGAGAGCCACAAGAATTTTTTATTTTTATTTTTTGTTTTTCCCAGACAGGGTGTTGCTATCTACTTCAGACTAATCTTGAACTCACTATGAAACCCAGGCGGGGTTGAACTTATAGCAATCATCCTGCCTCAGCCTCCCAAGTGGTGGGATTACAGGTGTGTGCCAACATGCCTGACAGTCAGAAGACTTTAAACAAATTGACGTCGAGATTTTATGTGATTTGTTGAAGTTACACAACTGCCAAAACCAGGTCCAAGGAAGCCAATCTCCAGGCCAGTATTTGGTTTTAAAAAAAACAAACTTGATGGCTGTGGTGGCACAGTCCTGTAATCCCAGCATTTGGGAGGCTGAGGCAGGAGGATCACTGTGAGTTCAAGACCAGCCTGGGCTACAAAATGAGCTCAGGGCCAGCCTGAATTGCATACTGAGACCCTGTCTTAAAAGGTCAATAAATAAATAATAAGTAAATAAAAGGCAAACTTAAAATACAACAAAGCAATTACAATTTTAATGGTTATAGGAACATGAATTTTTTCCTGTAATACTATTTGTCTATAGAAAACAATATTCATTAATTTATTTACTTATTAAGTTTATTGGTACAATTTAGATATACATAATGGTCATATTCATCATAGGGAATTTGTACCTCTCCATGATATACCTTAATTCCTCTTTTTTCTTATTCCTTTACCCTCCCTTCAACCCTGTTCCCTCCTTATTTACAAAGGTTTGTTTCCATTTTATCCTCCTTTTCTCACATTTTTCTTTTCCCTTCCTTTCCCTTTCCTTCCTACCTAGTTCCTCTTTCCTTTCAAATAATTTCTTCCTATTTCACAATACCTATTATACATTTTGGTTCTTATTTACACTTTCAGTTTCTCACACCAGGGAGAAAAAAGGACATTTACACATATATCTTATTGCATCCATTGACTTAGAAATGTCTCAAGTTTATCATCTTTCCTTATGCCTGAGTAGTACTCCATTGTATAAAAGAAAATCCATTTTATACATTTCTCAGATGATGGGCATTTGCATTGTTTCTAAGATCTAGTTATTGTAAGATGTGCTGCTATAAACATAGGTGTGCACATATCACTGTGGTATAATGCTTTTAATTCTTTGAGGAAGATCCCCAGAAAGGTAATAGCTGATTCAAATGAGACCTCTAATCCTAGTTTTTCGAGGAATCTCCACACTGACTTCCACTGTGGTTGCGGGGTCTCTACTCCCGCCAACAGTGGAGAAGGGCTCTTTTCTCCGCACAATCCCTCCAGTACTTGTTATTGGTTGATTTCTTGATAATAGCCATTCTTTCTAGAGTGAGATGGAATCTCAGCATTGTTTTAATTTTTATCTCAATACTCAGTGATACTGAACATTTTTTCATATATTTGTCAGAGAGCAATAATTTAAATTGGCCAGTTTATTACACAAAATAAGATACCTGGCTTCTAGAAAGCCTGTGATTGCATGAAAGTGCTTTTAATCACTGCAAGATATTTCCAGTTTGAGGAAATCTTTGTCTTGCCACCTATTCTTCTGTGATGGCTTTGATATTTTTCCTTTGGTTTTTTCCTCAGGAAAAAGCCTTTGATATTTTCCCCAGGAATCGAACTTAGGACCTCACACTTGCCGGGCAGGTGCTGTGCTGCTGAGCTATATATCCACCCCCCCAATAGTTCTGTAATTAGCATTGCAAAATAGAACTTTAACAGATTTCTTTCTTTTAGAGATAAGCCACTTCTCCAGACTTCCTCTTGTTGAGCACATAATCAACACCCTTCTTCTCCTTGGCCCATGACAGAATATGTAGGTGCCAGCCCCTATAGTCTAGACCCTGGTTTCCTCTCCACAAAGAAGGGGACAACGAGTTGAAGATGACTGGAAGCCTGTGGAGAAGGACCTTCCTTAGTTCATCTTTCAATGTATTACCTCAGGCCTGACCAAGCCATGATTGTTGGGTTCCGGAGGAAGTCTAGCAAAAGCACTGGTGGGAAGGAGAAGGTTGCAGAACCTGTGTCCTTGTGGAAAGCCACAAGGACAACACTAAATGCTTTGCTGAGATAAGCCCAAAGGAAAGATAACATGAGAGCTAACTACTCAAGTCTTACTTATGTGAAAATTGAGTTGTATTGTCCTTGCTAAAATGGTTGATATCCTCCCATTTGCCCAGCCCAGCTGCTGCCTTTGTTCTTTTTCAATAAAAGGTTACTGAGATCGGTAATCCGGGCTGCAGTCTGGGAGGCTGCAAGCCCTATGATCCCAGAATTATGCTTCTCTTGATTTTCTTCTCTTGCTTTTCATCCGTCGGTTCCTCATTCTCGGGACCTGTTCACCTTGGACAGAAATGGATTGTAAACCAACAGAAGCCATAAAGCAAAGGTGGAGATCAGCGCTGTATTTCTGTGCTCCTTCCCTGTGTTCCTTACTACAAAAGAGATGGGCAACCACCTGCACCTGGGGAGCAGCTGATCTGAGACAAATGGGCCTCTTCATCTCCCTGGAGTTAGCTTTGAATACATGCTTTTCCCTTTGTACCAAAACATATGACCTTTGATCTGGTCAGTGATGAACAAATGAACCTAAGTGCATAAACCTAAGTGGCCGGTAACCATTACCGCAAATACCCCTTTATCTTTCTCCTTGTGAGCACAGTATTCTTTCCTTGCTCTAGTTGGATACTGAATGTCCTCTAAGTCCGTATGTCAAAAGTTTTGTTCCTAGGAAGGGCGATATTGGGAGAGGGTGGAACCTTTAAGAGGTGAGGCCCCGTGGGAGGCTGCTGGGTCAGTGACAGTATGTCCTCCAAGTAGACTACAAGGTCACAGTGTCTCTCTTGCCCCCCACTTTTTCATGACACACTGAGACATGGCATGCCCTGTTATATGCTTCTCCAAAGTGATCCTGGAGCAGAATCTCCAAAACTGTGAACTCAAAGCCCTTAGCTTTGTAAATTATCTCAGATGTTTTGCTCCAGTGACAGAAGGCTGCTAACACATGCCTTGATGTTGGGCTGGAAGTGATGTGGTGGCCAATGGGACATCAGCAGAGGTCACATGAGAATAGTTTCATGTTGTTAATGTAGTTGGATTTACCTTCTTACATCTCTTTAATTCCCTGAGGAGCCACTGTCCCTTCCAGTGTGAATGAGATTATGTCACTTCCCTGCTGAATCTTGCCCACCCCTCATCACAGTGTTTCATCCTGGTTGTGACAAAACCTCAATTCCTAGCTAATCTCCAATTTCAAAACTTTCCATGCTGAGAACTGTGCTCCTCTCTGACATTATATTGCTTTCTGTTCCTTCTCACCCATCCCTAAAATTAATCATCTTCTCACTCATCTAATCAAAACATTGAGTGCCTGCAATCTGTCATGCAGGTTTTAGAAGCTGAACATACAACAAATACAACAAAATTCCTGCTTTCTTACAATCTAGTGCAGAGGGACCAAAAAAATGAACAAATAACTGCACAGAATGAAATAGAAAAGCCTCTCCACTAAATTTAAAAGCAAAAGCCCCAAGGCAGGATGTGATCGAGAGGTGAAAGGGGTTGTGATCTGCCAAGGGTTAGAGGCACCAGGGCAGCAGAAGGAGGTGACACGCAGTCACCCAGGAGCAGGGGCAGGGCCAGGTCAAGTCAGCCTTTACAAAAGCAGGTCCTGTCTTGTCACTTTTCCTTCCAGAATTCCATACCAGCTCACCCCCCATCTAATTTCCTTTTTATGTTGTTTTTCCGCCTATTCCTTAATAGACTAAGTTCCTTCTCACTTAGACTGTAGTTTTTTATACCTTCTTGATGTTGATATGTCAGCTCCTGGGCTGGAGGTACAGCTGAGTGGTAGAACTCTCACACACAAAAATGTCACTTTCTTAGAAAGACCTTCTTGGCATTCTTATCTAAAGGAACCTCTCAACTACTGCCCATCAAATCCCCTAATTTCACACTCCCAGTCAAACACATTTCTTTTTACAGCTTAGCTATATTCTTACAGCACTATATACACATATATTTATTTCACTGATTTCCTCAAAGTAGCTGTTGAACACTCACCCCGTGATTAGAGATTCGTTTGTTCAGCCCCTAGCCAATGCTTACTGAGCACTTCCTCTGTGACAACTCAGTTCTAAGAACTGGTGAGAGAATGATCAACACGACAGGTGATGGGCCTCTGTTCTTATGAAACTGATAGTTTTTAGTAAAAGAAAAAGCAAAACAGAAAGAAGAGGAGTAAAATTGGAAGACAAATCACTTAGATCCTCTTGGAGCAAAATAAGGTTAGAAACTAATTTAGAGTTAATATGAAACAGAATGAGAAATAACTTAGTGCAAATTTGGATATGAAGTCATAGAGAAATATCTACATATAAACTCTGATGTGACTGGGTAAAATGCATATTCCAATGACTCAAAATAAGACTGAGTAGATACTGTTGATTTTTTAAAAAGTTGAAACCCTATCTCTAAATCAGATCTCCCCCAGACAACAGAGAGCCAAGTACTCAAGGACCAACGCCCATCTGATTCCCTCCATGAGATGTTGCTGTTTCCGTACTTTCCAATCTCTGTATTACTGATGTGCTAAATCATTGGAGATAAAACCCTCTACAAATTTTTTAAAAAAAGAAGCTTAAGAATTGAAGACGCAGGAAAGGAATTTGAGGAATACTGTAATATGCTTGCATTTATATCAAGGTTTTTCAAAACAGGTTTGTATAGTTTATATTAAATAATGGATTCAGCAACCAATATATTGTTTTCTATATAACTTTTTAGTGGAGATTTTTACTACTCTTTAACACTTCATTGCAGCACTTAGGAAATCTTTAAGAGCTGGATAAAGGATCTGTGCTTTTAATTTTCTTGTAAAAATCAGGAGATATTTTAGTGTGTCAGACTGGCAGCTATATGTTATACAGGAAATGCAGCCTCCCTGATGATAAAAGTTTTGTTCATTTGGTGAGACTTTGAAAACATCTCTGATATGGATTTTTTTTAACAATAAAACCTCAGTATCCTGAAAGGTATACATACTACTGCATCCAAGAGGCCAGAAAATGGGTTTGGGCACAGTGTCCATTCTGGCTGTTTTAACACATTCAACATCAGTTATTTCTCATAGTTGTGGAGGCTTCAAGTGTGAGATCAGGGTGCCCACAGGGTGGGGTCCTGGTGACAGATTTTGCTTCCTGTGTCTTTACATGGTGAGAAGAAAACTAGACATTTAGCTCTCTGGCCTCTTTAAGGCACAACAGGTTGACTATCCCTCATCCAAATAGCCAAAATGCAGTGAAACGGAACATTCTAAGCACTGGGAGAAACGCCTGATGTAAATCCCATACTATGGAATTTGGTTTTATGTATAGTTATTTTAAATCTTATATGAAACTACCTTGAGACAATAGTATAAAGTGTACATGAAATACACATGAACTTTTTTAGATGTGTCTCATCCCCAAGATAACTCATTATGTATATGTAAATACTCCCAAATTCCCAAAATTCTGAAATCTGAAACTCTTCTGGTCCCAAGCATTTTGGATAAAGGTTTCTCAGTCTGTAGTCCCTTCAAGTGAGCTCCATGCTCATGACCTAGCTGTTTCTCAAAAGCCCCGCCCCCAAATACCATCAAACTGGGCACAGAGCTTCAACAGATGTATTTTGGAAGGACACAAACATTCAGTTCATCACAGGCATCTCTCTACAGGAGAAATAACAGCCCAAATAATTTTGTGCTTGGTTCTATCACTAATTATGAAATGATATTCAATTCTCTGGCTTCAGTTTCTGTATCTGTAAAATGGAAGTATTTTTCTAATAATACAGAATTTAATTATGTGTGAAGATAACCTGATACATTTTTTGTAAGCCTGTTTTGAAATGTTAAGATTTTATATGTGGATAATCAATAAAACAGGGGTCCAGCCAATTTTTATTTTCTTCTTCTCAAAAACGTGATAGTTTAGTTAGGAAGACAGATTAAATCAGCTCTAAATACTAACTAAAGAATTCTCTCCGCTGGCTGATGGACCACCTATCTCACCAAAGAAAACCTTGAAAAACAGGATTCTTCACCTCCAGCTTGCTCTCCTCAACTTGAAACTAGGTCAGAACTCTCAGGACACACCAGAACATGCATTCATTTTGCAGCTCAGTCTTTCTGTCCCTCGTCTCCTTCCTAACTGTCTATCATTCCAGACACAAAAATCTTCATTCGACTTCACAGGTGATGATTATATTTCTTGCATTATAATTTCATTGTGGCATATTTTCATGTTAATACACTCCAATTGGCTGTTAGACTCAGTGCAAGATCTGAGAATACATACAATAATATTGAAAACCTAAATTATTTTAAAAAACCTTCATGTGTATTTAAATTTTTTGAGATAATTTTGGGTTAGACGATCTTTTAATGTATCCATAGTTTTAAGAGTCAGAACTAAATATAAGATTCAATTTTTTCTTCAACTGGAGTACTCATTCTCAGGTCTCCTGACTGACTCCTGGTCACTGTGGTCTCAGCTA
Organism: Dinomys branickii; assembly: GCA_004027595.1. NCBI lineage: Eukaryota > Metazoa > Chordata > Mammalia > Rodentia > Dinomyidae > Dinomys > Dinomys branickii. Next base: position 13,442 of record PVLD010021867.1, read on the forward strand.
GAACATGACATGCTCTAAGTGGCTTTCTTTGAGTGCCAATCTAAGTATTCCCAGCACCTTCACTACTTAACTGTGACACCATTACTGTAATGATGTTTTAAATTGACTTTCTTCTTGCATATTTTCTCCCATCTGGACAGTACGCTGCAGGAGAACAAGGACCTAGTCCTAAAGTATAGGATAGGACTGTCTTCCAAAACCATCTCTCCCAGCTCGTACGCCAATGCCTGGTTAACAGGACTCTTTTTTTGTTACTGGAATGACAGAATAAATGAAAAACTGAGCCTTTGTTTACACTGTGTTCAGCTCTCAACTGTGTGTTTCATATGTATTTCTTCTGCCCCTACCTCTCAAAGCCTTAAACAGTAGGAATTGTTCCCATTTTATAGTTGAAGAAAAGTTAAAGGAGGCTGAATTGGAACTAGGAAGACTGATTCCAAATCCTAATCTCTTCCTGTTACTCAACACATAGACTTTAATTTCTCTTCAGTTTTTCTCACTGGGTTTTCCACATAAGTAATCACTAGTTAATCACAGGTTTTAAGGACTGAGCTTGACTATTTCTTAGTGGAACTGTTTTGCAAGAGCAAAACAGGAAACACATACAAAGTTCAAAAGCGTTGGTGTAATTCACACACCATATTTACAGATCCTTGAGTAAACAAAGATGGATGTGTCAGTAAGAGTTTTAAAAGGACACACTACCTGTCTCTCTAGGAAATAATTCTAGAACAGTTGTCTTAGTAACCACCACGTTTTGAATAGTTTGTAAAACGCGTAGGCAGGTTTCCTTTGTGTGTGTGTCTGTGAACCTTTCTGCCAGCATAGTTTTATAGTACTTTTAACGAGTTCACTGGCCTTTTTTTTTTTTTTTTTTTAACTTTTCCCCCTCAAGGAATAAGCTGAAAGAGCCAAAAATAGAAATCCAGGAAGTTGCCGGAAACTTTGCAGAGGCTTAGCTTTTACCTCCCTGCTCACTGCCCTTAGTCTTTACAGGTAAACCAGAAATGGGCTTGATCACCGTGAAAAGCGTCATGTTAGCTAACACACGCCTTTCCCGCGCTGCCTCCCAGCAGTTTGTGTTCTGAGCGGGGCGCCTTCGTGCGGGGACTGTATACAGCCTGGTAAGCGCTGTGGACCTCGGGCAAGACGCAAGGGACTGACCCAGAGAGTTCACAGGCTCGGATGAGCACTACAAAACTCAGAGCCGCAAGCGGTGGTAAGAGTGTCCTCGGCTCCCCGTTTGCTCTCTGGCCGGGAAATGACTGCGCAGTGACCCCTCGCAGGAACTCGGCGGAACCACCGAGGGTCCCCAGCCGCGCCCCGTGCCCACGAGCCGCTCAGTGGGACTCCTGGGTCTTCCCCCCGCGTCCCAAGTTTCGCTGTCACAGACCCAGCACGCTGTCGCTACATGGGTGGACCTTGGGGACTAAGGGCGAGTCTTGTCTGTCCCGTTCCACACAGGTCCCGCAGAGCCCGGAACACGTGTCGATCGGCTGCAGGACGGCGGGCGAGGGGCTCAGTGACCGCTTAGTGATCTGAGCCCCTGCGGTAGGGTCGGTACTCTGGGACCGCACTCCTGGCCTTTTGCCGCCCCTCGATGCCAGGTCCCTCCGGGCTCGCGCCAGACTCACCTTGTTGGCAGGGCTCTCCGGGCGGCAGCCTCACCTGTCCTGCCATGGCCCGGTACGGGGCTTCCCGGGTGCAGCGCCGGTTCCTCACCCACCTGGACCTGTAGCCTCCATGGATCCGCGCCCGGGCAGGCCGCGGGGTCCGCCGCAGGCGCGCCGGCCCCGCCCCCGTAAGCCTTGGCCAATGGGGAGGGCGGGGCGGGGCCTCGGGAGCCTTTGGTCCGGGTGGCTAAAGGTGGGGGCCGGGGCGAGTTTGGGATGCAGACTCCGGTCGCCGGCAAGGTTGGGGCGGGGACTGTGAAGCTGGACCTCAGGCTGAGTCGCTGTGTCGGAGCCTAGAGGTCGCGGAGGCAACTCAGGGTCAGTTAGTGGAATGGCAACAGTGCTGCGGCCCCCTTCTGGCTGCTCCTGGGTGGAGAGGTCTCCATCCCTGGACGCTGGAGGAACCTTTAGGCTTGGGAAGCCTGCATTGTCTACGCCGACGCTCAGGCTGAAGTTTGTTCGGGGAACAGACTTTGCCCTTCTGAGTTACTCTCAGGCCCCCCGCGACCCCTCCATTCCCCAGCGCTTGCTCTCACCGGTCTCCAGCCCGCAAGCCACTCTCTCGCGGCTCCCGCCCTGTGCCTCTGAGTCACACACATATTTGAAGTATGCATTTTTATGGGAACAGCATAACAGTGCCCACACGGAAGAGATGTATTCTCACAAAATCATAGTCGCTACAGTTTGGGTATTCTCCTTGTACCATGCATGCTATGCAGGCAGTAGCTAAGTATTCATTACACTTCTCAGCCACAGTTTACAGATAAGGGATCTGACTGGAAGGGCAAAGGTAAGCAGACTTGCCAGGGTTGGGAGGATTGGTAGCAGGCTTTTGTGCCACAAAAACGGACACAATTCCCGTTGGTGGGGGAGATCGGGTGCCCAGCCCTCTGGCGTGTCAGCACTGAGGAAAATAATCTTATCTGCTCGCGTTGCCTTTGCTGTTGTAGTCATGAACGGCTATTAACTTTATTGCCCAAGAGTTTCACTGCAGAGGACTCAGTCTTGCTTTTCTGGTTCCTAGGCTGACGAGAGAGACTACTGACGAACCAATTAGTCAGTGTAATAACTCGAAGCACACAGCTTTACAATGGGGATGACGTTTTGAAGGAAGAAAAGATTGGGGAACAATAGGTGAAAGTAAAGGGGAGAGATTTATGCCAGTTTTGGATACCTAGACTTAAAACTTAGACTTCTATTTAAATATTTTTAAAAATTTTTCCTAGTTTTAAAAATTTGTACTTGTTTGCAGTACGTAACTTTTACATTCCTAGTGGGGAGCTGGTGCATGTACATAGCACATATAACACATCTTCTTGATTGAATCCTGATTATTAAAGTACTACAAGAAAATATGAAAGCTTTTCATTGATTTATTCCACTGAATGTTGGTGAGGCACTGACATACACAACTGTTTTCCCAATCTCCCTCTACCACAAGCCTGTTTTTCTTGGTGTATTCCCATCTCATCAAACTGCAAACTCCTCTTCAATTGCTTTAAACCAGAACACCTAGAGCTATCCTCAAGTCCACTCTCGTTCCACATCCACTCAGCAATTCTTATTGCCTCTGTCTTAGAAATATATCCAAATTCCAAGCTCTCCTCACCACCCCCATTTCTCCTCTCCTGGTCGGAAACACTGTCACCTCTCACTGAATGACCATAGCATGCTTCTAATGTTCTCTGCGTTACCTGTCTCCTCAGACCTTGTCTCCTTAACTCTGTTTGTGCTTCTTTTTGTTTAGTCACACTGGCTTCCCTGCTTTTTTTTAAGCACCCAACACAATCCTGTCTTGGCACATATTGTTCTCTTGCCAGACAGCCTCTTTCCCAGGAAGTGGGCGCGGCTAATCTGTCACTGCATTGAAACCTCGCCTAAGCGAGGTCTTCCCTGAACATCCCGTCTGAGGCAGTCCTCCCCCAAAACGTATCATTCTCCACCCCTTACCTTGCTTTCTTATCATTACCACTGATCATGACCTGACTTCTTACGTTCGTGACTTGATTCATTTATCTTTTTCACCCCATTAGAATACACAATAAATTTAGTGAAGACAGCAGCTTAGTTTTGTTAATTGCTGGTTTAGCAATTCTTAGAATTCCAGTACTTAATTTTGACTGAATGACTGCATGACATGGATACATTCTTACAGGGAAGGTAGGCCCTGAACAATTATATAATGTTCAATTACTATGGCTATAAACACTGAGAAGATGCTATTGAGCACTCCGGCTGAAGGTCTTAGTGTACTGGAAGACAATTAAATATTTAATAATTTAGGGCTAAGAGTAAAAATTGCTCAAATCATATAATTTTTGCAATGAAAATGCAAAGAATAAATGTCATACAAATAAACATCTATTGTTAGAGGTGCTTCAAATAAGATTATAAAGATTTAGAGGCAGCTGACAAAGCAGGACAGGGAGCCAGATTAAAAGTAGAGTATTAAATAGATAATCCAGTGTAGCTGTGTTCTTTCTGCCAGTCAAGGTTACTGCAGGTCCCAGGAAAAGGAAATGAGTGATAGGCAGACTGGGTCAAGCTAGTCCTACTTTGAAGGCAAAACAAAACACAAGCTGCTCAGCCTTTTAAACTTGTGTAAATTGGAAAAATACCCTAATATGTATGTTTTACAAAATTCCTACTTTCCATTTCAACAAAAAATAATTCCTGTCCCCCTCCCCCAAATCTCCTAGTTCCTTTCGTGTGAAACATTTTAGGGCTTCTTGGGTGTGACCTCTCTTTTGTCTCATCCCATTTGATCAACTGGCTGCCAGGTACCAGCGCAGGCGCTGTCCAAGGACTCAGAGGGGAGGGGAAAGGCAGCGAGGCCCTATTTACTAGGCTTTCTCTTACAAGCGCGTACTGAGTGCGTGACATGCTGCCTACCATCTTGCTCCATTTGTCTCCATAGAAACTGAATGGAGGAGTTGTATTTTTATTTAGCAGATAAGGAAACAGTGTCGGGAAAGTTGCATAATTTTCTCAAGATCATGCTCCAAAAATCAGTAATATTTGGATCATCCTGAATTAGTTTAGTTTTGGAGGGGGAAAGTTTCTGAAAGGAAGTATAAGGGCTAGTAAAGGATGAAGTGTCTGAAATAAAACAAATGAGTCATTCTGAATATATAAAGTTTTTCTTTGTGTGTCAGTGTGTGTGATTCACTGGGGAAGAGAGGTTTTATGAAGTTTCATGATGGCCTCTAGCAGTTAACTTCGGAGGCGGAGGAAAGGTTTGCTAGAATTATGTCGCTAACCATTTAATTTAACTAATTAAAATCATTTTTATGTTTTATGTGCACGTACCAACTCCCCTCAATGAATGTAATCATTATGTACTGCAAACACATTCAAATAAAAATAAAAATTTTTTAAAGTTTCAAATGTCAGGAAAATAAAGAGAAAATAAATGTCCCACAACTATCTATGGAAACAAATTTCCCATCTTGTCTTTCAATACATTTTTAAGTCTATTTTATTTATAACCGTCATATGTGAGGTCAAAAGTACAAAAATTGCTCTATATATCTCAAGTATATTTCTTAGCCAGAAAACGTATTTCTAACTTTAAACAGAAACAAGGCAAATTTATAATAACTACTATAAAATTGGTTTACTTTGACATTTGTCTTTTAAAAATTATAGTAGCCACTTAGCAAGTATTTAGGAACTGTGCTTTAGGAACTATGAAATTTTCATATTATTATATCTTATTTACTCCTCATAATGAAATTTTAAGATATTATCATGCCCATTCCATGAGACCCAGAAATGGAAGCTGAGACTCAGAAAGTGCCTGGTGACACCCCAAATCCTAGGGCTGGTGAGTGCAGGAGCTTCAAAGTCAGGTCATTGACTCCAAGACTTGTGTATTAAAAACAGCATGGCGTAGAGGAAGCTCCCAAGAGTGGTCAGTAGGAGGCTGAGGAAAAGTGAACACTGGATCTATTAACAAAAGGGTCTTGAAGTTTTGACAGCTGATAGGAGGTTTCTGAAAACTCTAATTCCCCAAGAAGCAACACCAAGCTGAAAACATTAAGGAAGTCCATAGAGCATCTGAGTACTTTCTTGAATGATAGATTGAGACTGGGTGATTAAGAAACATTAAAATATTTTGCTTACATGTGAGGAACATGCTAATATTATGAAAAGTAGTAGTTACAATTTTTTTGTATTTATGTTCAGACAATATGCTAAAGGATTTATAGATATATTCAAGTCAGAGATGAATCACTGTAGGTATTTAAATATACATATTATGATATATATAAAATATGATGTATATATGTATATATATGCACTAGGGATCAAGCCCAGAGCATGCTACATGCTAGGCAATTCAATATTCTTTGCTATCATTGTTGGAGACATACTGCTGAAATAGGTAACCTAATTTAGTTTTTCATGCTTTTACTTTTCTAGTGACAAAAGCGTTCTGGTGCTCTAGAGTCAAACAAAATTCAGTAGGTCAGTAGACGTGTCAGATAAAAAACAGAATGTCCAGTTAAATTTGAATTTCATATGAACTTGTTTTGGTATGAGTTTGATTCATGTAATATTTGCGATGACTGATTGATTTTGCTAAATCTAGCCACTATACCTGGCTGTGCATTCAGCTAAGTGACACAGTTCCAAGCATTGCGACCCTGGGTGAATTGGTTCATGTTGCAGACTTCATTTCCTCCTCCATGAAACAAAGTAGATACAGTGTGCTCTTTACTAGGTTGTTTTAGGATTTACAATATTGATTTAGCCCTGAGAAAAGCAAAGTATTTCTTTAAGTGTGTCTATTCATTTATTTTACATTATATAACGTTAATGTTTATTACCATTTCATGCTCTTCTAATGTTTACAGTTGATTTCATAGAGGTAAGTTTAAGAGACATTGCTGTGTTAAATCAAGGTAAGGGGCTTATTTTCCTAAGTAGATTATGTAGCTTTTCTTAGAGAAGAGCATAATATAAAGGTACTGATGGAACAACGTTTCAGCATAAAATTAAATTATGACATGAGTGAAGCAGATTTCTTAAAAACATTCACACCAGCTGACTAAAGGGCATGTGTTTAAGTACAAGACTGCAAAAGATTGAGCGAAAGTGGCATGCTTGATGAAATGTTGATCTGTGAGTTGAAAGAAGGCAATAAAATAATCATGATTTAAAAGTATAAAGTCTAACAAAAAGCAGGGGTTTTCTGGAAGTTATACTGGCAACATTTAGAGTCAAAAATGTTGATACACCTCCATGTGGTCATTTCATTTCTAAGAAAACACTAAATGACCACAGATATATAGTAATTTAGGAATAAAAACATTCATTTTTGAAATCTCCTGGAGCAAAGGAAGAAATTAATGAATAAGTTAAATACTGGCATATGACAGAATATTTATGTCATCTTTAAAAAGGATGCCTTAGTTACGTAGTAATATAAAACTTCTGTTAAATACAATCAAAATGATTTCAATTAAAAATACATAATGGTACTTACAATAGTGTTACTATTGATGGTCAATTGATTAGAATAGGTTTCAGTTTTATTTTCATTTTCCTAATACCCAAATTTTATGAATCATGTTTTATCATTAGAAACAGAAAATTATTTTTAAAATTCTAAGATCTAAAAAGGTCACTTTCCTAATGTGCTCAGCAGCCCTCTTCTTCCTTTCTCCAGGCATGATGGTGTGTTTCCTCCTCTGAGATCCTTCTACCCCACTAGGAAGCCACATAACCAAGGCAATAGATGACACTTAGTTGTCCTCTGGCTAAGACAATTACAAAAGAATGATGTATTTCTGGAGTTGATAGATTGAAATGCAAGCATTTTTGATAAAAGAAGAACATTTATTACATGTCATTTTGATTTTTATTCATTAACAAAAATCTTGAGTCTATAGTCTATGAACTACTGCACTAAAAATTCTAAGGAAAACTACTTTTAGATCATTAAATATTAACTGGAATTATGATGGTTTCTGTTCCTTGAAGTATGAATTAATTTTTCAGCAAACTCAACCTCATTTTATTTTATGTCTTGACTGATATGTTTTAAATATGCACTTTGGCTACAAAACACTCAATTAAAATATCAATGAACAACTAAATGCACCCTATTTCTATTTTAATACTGTTTAATATGATTGCACAATATTTGAAGATTTGCTCACACTTTGTAAAGACCTAGATAATTTTGAAAAGATTGTAACCTTGGGAAATATTGACAGTGTAATAAAATCCATCCGGTAATGTCACCTTTGCTCTACTTTCAAATTTATTAAGAGATGTAGCTTGGAGAAACCCGTTTTTATCTATCAGTCTCATATTAATAAGCTCGGGTTCAAGCAAAGGATAGTGGTGATTTCGTTGCTGTTATTTTCATCCACATACAAATCCGCAAATCCAATACTGAGTCGTGAAAATCCTCCTTTGTCAGTGCCGCAGAAGCGTTTCTTTCCCTGGGAATGATTAACAAAACTAGTGATGTGTACATGTTTAAGGAAAGAAAAAAGATCAGCATATTTACTATTTTAAAGAAATTTGGACCTGGATTTTGACAATGTCAAGATTTTCAGTGTGTACGTGTCTGATTTGGAGATACCACCGATTCCCACTGTTTAAGACACAGATGTATTACTTAAACGACCAAAGGTAAGCATTGAGAGCTACAGCTGTACATATTCTTCCATCTCTGCTTTGATTCATTGAAGTATCAGCTTTTGCTTTGTTTTCTATGTTACATGCTTTTAGGTACAACTGGCAATTGCACCTTTATCTTTTCTTGGCACTTCTGACAGATCAGTGAAATTAAAATACAATTTTAGTTAAAAATAACAATAAATGAAGGTCCTTTGAGTACGATTTTGCTAATCTTACTGTCAATACCCAGTAATACTACATACTGTTTGCACATTGAAATTTCATTTTTAAAAGTCAAAAGCAATAACTTTGGCAGATATATATTTCTCCAAAGAAACTATTAAATATTTATTTTTCTTTCTCTTTAAAATATTACACTTTGTGGAGATGGGAGCGGAATCTGGAGATAGAGGGAGACAGGAAGATGGCGAGGGAAAGGGAAGTAAAACTGATTAAGATCTGATATTCCCTAAGATGAATAATAATATGTATTGCAAACATATTCTAATGAAAAGGATATAAAAATAAAATATTTTAAGATAGAATAAGATCAAAATCAAGTAAATGGCAATATAGTATTTACTTCCAAAATCTGAGCTCCAGCTCTCTGGGAACTTAAGTCTTTGGTCCTTTTTAGAAGCATTTTTATAACAACCTGCAAACTCCTTTTCAAATAAGCAAATGAGTAGCCTGGAAAGAAGGGTTCCTCTATGGCAGCATATTGTAGTGTGACAGGACCAGAATTTCTTTCACCTTGTCTTCTTTTAAATCTCTATGATAGACAAGCATATTTTAATTAGACTTTCAATAACTTATCAACTACTGTGATGTTTAGTTTTTATAAATTTAAAAATACTGTGTCATTTTTATTGGATAATAATTATATGTTTTTAAATATCAGTGACTTTATTCTATATTAGAAAGCTGGACACTATTAGTTTTCAGAATGTGCTTGTGGGTCTTATAGTTGGTTTTTGTATTTTGATTTTTATGTATCCCTCAATCAATTTATCCTACTATACTTTCCTTCTTTCACTCAACTAATGTCCAACATCACCAGTCACCTGTCATTGTTAATCAAGCTGGCAAACAAAAGAGGGGGGGGGAGTGAAGCAGTAGGACGTGAATGTTGTATAAAGACCTAGCTTTGTAAGCTGCCCCTTATATCCCAAAGAAAATACAGCCGCTGTCTACACTCTGGGAACATTAGTCACAAAGATAATCTCAGTTAAGCAGAAAGAGTAAACTATTGTCTATGGCTACAGTTAAATTTAGAAATTGGTGAGACAAGTGTAAATTAAGGAGCTCTCCCTTGGAAATGATATTTAAAAAGGAAAAGCAACCTCAAAGAGCTATTTAATTGAACATAATAGCAGAATAGTAAAAGGCAAAAGATTTATATGATCTGAAGAGAAACCAGAGTATCATAACAGCAGAATCGTTAGTGCAGATTGTCCTCTTTTTAATACAGGTAACTTTTAAAATTGTGAAGTTAACATGTTAAAATTTAAAATCTTGGCAAAATAAATATTTTTTAGCAAACAAATGTATAACTGTAAATTATGAATCAAAAGTTAGATTGACAAATAAAATGGAAAAAAATTAAAAACTGTAAAAGAATTACCTCCAGAGAAGTCACACCCGTTTGCAGGAAAATGGATAGAAGTTGAGATCGTAATGCTAAGTGAAACAAACTAGACACAGAAAATTAAATACTACATGGTTTCTCCTGTATAAGAAGCCAAAGAGAGGTACTGGGAAACAGAGATAGACTTTTGTAAATGAGAAGGGGACCAAGAGATGAAGGGAATGGGGAGAGGGGAAGGGAGTGGAAGGTAAAAAGAATTATGCTGTGTTGTGCAAATGCACCAACTTCCCTTCAAAAATGTAATCATTATGTGCTGCAAGCATATACGGGCCGGGCATGGCGGCGCATGGTTGTAATCCCAGCACTCGGGAGTCTGAGGCAAGAGGGTTGCAGCAAGTTCAAGGCCAGTCTGGGCTACGTGATGAGTTTAAAGCCACCCTGAACAGACAGTGAGAAACTGTCTCAAATAAGCAAAAAATGTACTAATAAAAGTAAAAAATTGAAAGAAAAAAGAAACCTAAAATATAAATAAATAAATAAAGGAAGGAAGGAAGGAAGGAAGCACATTAGGAAATAAGAAGACAGACTTTTTAGGATGTAGGAAGGATGGATCAGGGAGGGAGGAATTAAGGGAGAGGAGGTAAAGGGATAAAAGATGAGGACACGTTATATGCATGTACCAATTCCCCCAGATGAATATATTATGTACTGCAAATATACCACGATGAAGGTAAGCATTATGTACTGCAAATAAATACTAACATATAAAATTTTAAAAAATTTTTTAAATGTTTAAGGTCATTGCACCCTAAATACTTTTAACTTATTAATTTATTCTACACACATACATATAGTATTTCTGTCCAGGCATTTTCCTATACAGAAACTTTTCCTTGTTCCCTGTTGTATGGCCATAAATAGGTCAAAGGGGTAAACCACATAATACTGTAGCTGTTTACAGCTATAATATACAGCACTTGGACTGCCATAGTTAGTCTGGGCTATGTATAGCCCTAACCCAAGCTAGTTCCTTTCTAGATCCACTTAAAGGAGAAATACAATTTTCCTTCCCATCACAAACATTTTGCCAAGATTTTGAACTAATCTAAGGTACTCTATGCTGGACAAAGCAGTATAATCATACCTAACAGTTCTTAAATGTCAAAGCAAGAGTCAACCTGAACTTTAACAGTTCTTATGGAGTTGAAGAAAAGTAACTATAACATGTAACATCTATTCTTTATAAAATAGGAAATAGACAATTAAAGAAAACTTCCCTATTCCAATAGGAAAATCTACTTGAATTTAAAGGGCAAGAAGTAGGAGAAATTCTAGACACTGAAACAAGGTAAGGTGTTCCAAATATAACCCCTTTTATTCACATTGTTCTATAGCTCCTGTTAAATACAATAAAACCAGAAAAAAATAAATATTTTAAAGAAATAAAATTATATTTACCTTTGAATAATATGACTGCCTACCCAGAAAAAATAGTGGAATCATTTTAAAACTATTAAAATTGATGAGATGTTCAGTACGATGGTAGGCTACAAGATAATTGTACAAATTAACAGCTTCCTTACAGGCTAGTAATAACAACTTAGATAATTAATAACAAATATTACTGATAAACAGAAATTTTAAATGCATAGAATAAATTTAATAAGAAATATTCATAGCTTGTTTAATGAAAATTGAAAAACAAAGTAGATTTTGTAGCCATTAATGAGAAGATACCTCTTGTGTACTAATATCTTAACATATTGATTCTCCCCAAATTAATCCACAAATATATAAAATGTATTGGAAGTTTCCTTGGGAATGTGATTATATTAAAAGCAACTGTTGATTATAAATGTCTACATTGTACTGTCATAGAATAGCTATTAAACAATCATCAGTGGTCATTTAAATGTAGCCATCACTAAAATGGTGCATATAGATCTATATTTTTTGATTGGATGCACATGTAGTGTTTGTGCACTAAAATAATTAACAAAAGTAGAGAGAAAATTTGTGTTGCTTATTATACACCAGGCATTGTACAAAGTGCTGGAGATACAAAATTAGAGCTCATGGGTCCTGCTTTCAAACCTAGTAAGAGAGTCATTGACATAATGGACCATAATTAAATAAATGTACTTATGATAAATTTTATATTTTATATGAGGACAAAGGAGAAGCCCTACATACCCACGCACCCTAATCCAGCTGTATTGCCTGCTAGGACTGCCATAATGAAATATAGCCAGACGCAAAAAGCTACAGAACAAAACTGTTAGAAAAATAAATGTGTCTTACTGAACTTGTACAGACATTTTTCCTTGTTGTTCCTCCCTAAACATCCCAGTATAACAACTTATCAACATAGCATTTACATTGTGTTACGTATTTAAAGAAAAAAGGAAGATGTGAGTAGGTTATATGCAATTCTGTACCACTGATGGAGTGATTTATGCAAAAGAAATCCACTTCTCAGAGTTTTGGGTCCTGGAAATCCAAGATCAAGGTGTAAACAAGTTCGGGTTTCTTCTGAGGCCCGTCTGTTAGACCTGTGGATGGCCATCTTTTTGCTCTGTCCTCACATGGTCGTTCTGCACATGCATCTCATTTGTCTCTGTGTGTCCACATTTCCTCTTATAAGGACACTAGTCAGCTGGTACTAAGCCATCATTTTAACCTAATCATCCCTCTAAAAGATGCTAACTCCCTCACTTCTGTTTCAGTCACATTCTGAGTCACTCTGAAGTAAGGCTTCAAAATGTGAATTTTGAGGGGACACAATTCAGCTCCTAAAACCAGCCTGGCTGAGATAGGAGAATCACAAGTTTGTGTCCCACTTGGCCTATTTAGGGACTTAGTGAGACTTTGTCTTGAAATGAAAACACTAAGACATGTAGCGGTTGTAGCTCAGTGTGAAGGCCCTGGATTCCATCTCCAGTACCACAAACAGGCAAACACCAATTACAACAAAAAAATAAATACTTCCAAGAAAATTCATTTCCCCTACTCTCTAGCAAATTATGACTTGCTCTGTGGTGCTATTTGTCATTCTCCTAACTAGCATGTTTGGCCTGTGCACTCACAACAGTATAGTATTGGAAGTTATTACTTTTCGGTTTCTTTTATGAACTTCTCTAGGGCTGGAAGACTTCCTTAACTGGAAGATTGTTACCTTGCATCTGTATAACTTTTCACTAGCCTTTAATACAACTATTTATATATTTTTCATCTGTTCTCCATAAAGACTCACTACAATAGGGAGTACAGGAGGAACTAGAGGCTCAGAAAGATGTGAGCCAATCAAAGCTTCACAGCAACTCATTAAGGATCTAGGACTAGAAACAACTCTTATTAAGTAGGTGATTGCTGTTTTCAGGTGCAGAACAGGCAAAGCTGATTCTAGACAGTTACTCCACTTCTTCAGCATTGGTACATGTTAATAATAAATTCAACTCTGCAATTAAATACTGAGATCAAGCAAGAAGTAGCTGATTGGTCAATTGGTTGTTTGATTTTTGTCCTGTAGAACAACAGATCTTCAGAACTTATTCCTCCTAAAACTTTGTACCATGTGCCCAGCAGGTGCTCTTTCCACCAATAAAAATATTTATGTTAAAGCAAAGATGCTGAAACAAACTATTTTTGTTTTTAAACAGAATCTCATTAAAATATAATTGTTCTCATTCAAAACATATTAGAACAAGGAAAAATTTATTTGGATGGATTCTAAATAAAATCTGTAGTTCTTAGAGTTGTACCAGTGTTTCTTAGTTTTATTATCCTCTGGTTAAGTAAGATGTTAATGTTAGGGGAAGTTGGTTAAAAGATTATATGGGTTATGTGCTCAAAAGAAGAAAAGTCACAGGAGGATTGCTGCAAGTTTGAGGCCAGCTTGGGCTACATAGTAAATTCAAGGCCAGTCTGAGCAACACAGTAAGACCCTGCCTCAAATAAACCCCAAAAATATATTTTAGGAGAAAATATAAATGAACACAAAGAAGAAAACAAAAATAGTGATGATTGAACTATTACAAACTTAGAATATTTAATGTTTCTGTGCATATGTGCCCAATTTTTAAATAAAATGATATAATAATATAAATATTGCTATATATATTTATATTGTTACTTATACAGTCTGCTTTATAATACATTATAAGCATTTCTTCACATTGTTAAATAATGCTTTAAGAAAAATACTGACATTTATCTTTTTACTGTAACATTAATATGTTAACATTACGTAAAATCCAAACAATACAGAGGTATATAATTCTACTCTCTCTAGAGGTAACTGTTATTTATTCCTTAATGGGTAATGATCTGTACATTTTAAAAATTATATCTCAGTTTTACTTGTTGCCTTGGTGGAGTAGAGTTCCTTCTTTAGAAAAACTTTGTACTAATGGAGAAGAGACCATAATTTATTTTCTAAAAGGTACATGTTTCATTTTTTAATTCCAATGTAATAAAGATTACATACAAATAATGAATACCTCCTTTATAATAGTCTATGGGGACATTTGCACAGAATTCTCCAGTAACCACCAACAATTGAGGAACCTTTATATTTGTTGAATCATTCTTGACCATCTTCAAGTAATACTTAAGCATTATAACCATATCCAGCTATATAATATATATGATGCATTTTAGTCTGTGTATTAAGTCAAACTTACAGGTGGGATCCCCTAACTTTGCTTGGGTTTTATATATATATATAAATCTGATATATATCAGATTCATATTCACAAATATGAATCAAAACATGGTTGCTATGGTAATGATATTATATGAGTTAAGTTACTATGCAGGTCATAAACAGGAAAATAAACATCTATTGCTATATGACTTAATGGGTTTACAGGTTAATAAGGCACGCAAATGACGTAAGTGGGCAGCAGAGTTTCATGCTTACTGAAGAAAGGGAAGCTTGAAGTACCACCGAGTCAGAGGACCGGCGCGCACAGTTACTGATGAGATAATAATAACAGCTGACAGCTTTCACCCATCTATCAAATATATATTAAATGTTGGATGCATGAAAGAAACCAAGTAAAACATGGACCAAGTATAAACATATAATTCACAAAGTCCAAATGACTAATGAAACATGAGCATTTGTCCAACTTCATCACTAAATGCAAATTAAAAACCATGTATACATGGATTGTTTTTCATGTGTCAGACTGAAGAAAACTTTAAAACTGACAATATTAATTACTGAGTGGGAGAAGTAGTACCTTGTTTAGGTCCATTGTTGCGGCAAAAATCAGAAATCGGGTCAAACTCCACAGGGAATCCAAAGACTCATTTAGAACAAACGGAGTTTTAATTAATTTTAATTTAGAATCAATTTGGACCAGTCATTACCCCCCATTCCCGACCAGAGAATGTGGCACTTAACTGCCTTTGTTCTCACCTTATATACATTTTTGGTTTCCATGGTAATAGATTGGAATGTCTAGGCCTGGCCATAGTTGTTTACCTTGCACCATGTGACCAGGTCAGGCTCTGGCCATAATGATATATATACTTTAGCAATTCAGGCAAGGAGAAGAATTCCAGGACAAAGTCAGAACTGCAAAGTTAACCCTTTACAACTCCTCCAGGATGTTTCTCAAGACACATTTTGAGGCTTGTCTATCTTAAAATGGTGTGCTAAAAGTCACCGCCCATTACATTCCCCCCTTTATGACATATTTTTTTTTTCTTTAAGAAATACAAAGTATGTCATGTGACGTCAGCCTGGGCTCTACTTGACATAGAGTGGAGCTCTCCAAAATTGAGGTTTTCTATGTTTATCAGAACGATGGACGCCATAGCTTGTTGGGCACAAGGAAGGCATAGAGAATCAAGTACAGCCTGGCTAAGTCCAACAGAGTCCATCCAAGGGCACTTGGGGTGTAGCTGCAGCGGTGTTTTTCTTGATCCGTTAGACTGGAGGTCTTTCCCATTGCTGCAACTAAAATATGACTAGCATTGTCAGAACAGAAGTAAGAGACACAACCATGTTAATATAATCAGTCCATTGTAGGATCCATGACAGATCTGTTGGCAGTAGACTTAACCATGGGCTCGAAGATCTCCTTTTATTTTATTTTTTTTAATGGCCCCATGTTCCAGGATGGCATCCATAGAGGTGCTTTATAACCTATAATACACAAACATACCCTTGTCCCCCATGTTCCTAACTGTACTGGTATACCTTATTTATTAATTTTTTTTTCTACCTATTAATATCTTGTGGTCACACTTTTCTGTTGGTTGTTTAAGACCAAGTTAAAGTGAGACCTGTACTGATTAAAATTAATGTCTTGTTACCTACCAAGGTCAGTTAACTCTCCTCAGGATTTACCTTGGAACCATGTACAGTACTGCTCAGTACTTCTGTCAGTGTCAGCCATCAGGATGAGTTACGGCCTTTGCTTGACCAAGTTGCTTTCTGTGAAGGCTTGGGAGACCTTTTCTCCTGGTGACTCTCCTTAGGCACACTATACACCATACAATCATTTTCCTCTGTGGTCCCATAATCTCCTTGATCAGAAGGTCAGGAACTCAACCGAGTTATGATGTTGCAGCATAGATTCCCTTATATCCTGGGTGTTATTTTGACCTCAGGGGGCTTGGCCAAAATATTGGTGTCCTTTAAGCCCAATTTGTCTTTTTAATTTTTGGTCTCCAAATCTCAGTTGTTAGACATCCAGCAGAGAAGATTAATGACATTACATTATAAGTACCTTGAAATATAAAGTACAGTCACAGCTGTTATTATTTTTTTCAATCATGGATGTTCTAGTAGTTGAATCCCTGTGGAATGTTAACAGAACAACAGTTATATAGCTTTACAAAGAAAACTGGAAGTCAAAAAAAAATCATACATAGCATTGTTATATAACAAGCCTAAAAGAACACAATATTAAAAGCTGCCAGAGAAAGGGAACAGATCACCTATAAAGGAAACCCATCAGAATCACAGCAGATTTCTCAATGGAAACCATGAAAGCAAGAAGAGCTTGGAGCGAGATACTACAGATTCTAAGACAAAACAACTTCCAACCCAGACTGATGTATCCTGCAAAATTATCCCTCAAATTCAATGGAGAAATAAAATATTTTCACGACAAAGAACAACTGAAGAAATTCATGAGTGCCAAAC
>PVLD010021868.1:0-30498 GCA_004027595.1 Dinomys branickii
TGGTAGGATGTGTACTGGCTGCTCTGGCTCCACCTTGCCTCCAGGTGCTGATTAGGAAGGTTGCTGCAGAGTGGGGACTCCTGGCTGTTGCAACCTCTCATCCTCACACTGGATTTGACCACAGTTCCCAACCACCATTGCCTCTTTTCCTGGCTGCGCTCAGGGGCTCTTTATGAGGGGCTGCCTGGTCTGCTCCTTGCGCAGTGCACCTGCACATCAGGGCAGCTAAACATGTATTAACTGTCCTAGGATGCTGATTTCCAACCAAGAATGCATAGTACCTTCCCATCTGTAATTCCTCCAACTTTATCAGGGTCCTATTTAAACTCCTTAGCTCTTGCAACAAGGGAAGCCATGTAGTTTGGGGCAGAGATCTGGTAAGGAAGGTTTGCCATTGGCTGGGGAGTTCGTGGAAGGCCACACCACTGTGCATGCGACTGAGCCTCTGGCAAGTTGACACGGTGCCCTGCTCGGTGGGCAAGGTCACTGGGAAGCCTGCTTATCCTTGGAAGAGTGACATCCTCACCAGCTGCCCTGTGCTTTACACAAAGGCTCTCAGGGAGCTGCGACTTTAGTTCAAGGCCAGCAGAGTTTGTTTCAGGAACAGGTGTTAATGTGGCGTGGGATGCATTTTGCAGGGATGGGCCTCCCTTTGTTTTGTGGGGTGACAGGGCCATTTGGTCTGGAACAGGGCAGCAGCATAGTGTCAATTGTAGTCTGTAATTTTCAGCACCACTGGGCAAGGTTCACTGTTTTCAGTAATAATAACCATGGTTGCTAGAATTGTTAAATAACTGTTACATGCGCTAATATAATTGGTTTGGACTTAACACAATTCTTACACATCGCAGCTGTTGCTACCGCTATCATTCCTCTTGCTCTTTCCCTGTTTGGACTTGACTTGCTAATACTTTATTTAGGAGCCCTGCGTCTGTATTCATAAGTCAGATTTGCCGATGCAGAGGTTTCCATCTAACGGTAGGCCAGATGCATTCTGTTTAGCCTACATAATATTTAAAACTTTTCTGAATGAGTTATCACTGTTCAAAAGCTGTATTGCTTCCCGTATTTTATTAGAAGTTTGAGATTTGGGGCTTTTCTTAAAAAACGGACAGAGTGTTGGCCTCGTTCTGACACCTTCTAATAGATTTTCTGCCGCATGTCACTTGTTTATTTATTTACCATAGAACATGCGGGCGGTACCACAGGTTTGCCTTCCTTGTGTGGAGCTCATGTGTGGATGGGACACACTGCCCCTCCTTCTCGCATCCCCTTTCTTCCCTTCCGCTTCTTCATCTCCTTCCCATATTTACTACTTGCAAAGCACTGAACGAACACTTTCCCACTTTCTGTTCACAACAGCCCTGCCAGGGAAAAGTCAGAATTTCTCCTTTGTGGGTGAGGAAATGGGAACCGGCGAGAATTAGCCCACTGCCTCTGCTCTGGCCATGGATGTCAGGTTACTGTTTACCGCTTTGTGTCTTTATCTTCCTATTTTTAAATAAGGCTGATTAGTTCTATTCCTGACACTGCTCACTTATAGGATGTGAACTTTTCCCTAGAAGGAACTATGGAAAACTCCCCAGTTTACTCAATATTAGCTGCATAAACAGCAACCATGTGATAATGACTTCTTGGATAAATGAATGAATTTGTATCTTTCTTTCATCCTCTTTGAAAACATCATATAAGTGATGTCTCAGGATCCATTTTCTAGGTAAATCATACATGCTCAAGGAACTGATGAGAGATGGGAGCATCTTGACTTCTGAAAATGGCCAGCCCACAGTGATGGGTAGAGGGTATTTCCTCTCGCCCATGCCAACCAAATAAAAAATGATTCGTCATGCACTGATAATTACAGCACAAAAGAAACGTGGCTATTTTTAAAGCACCATTTTTCTCTCTAAGACCCAAAGCTTCCCAGCCTCTTATAAAAATCCATTCACCTGATGTTAAAAGGTCTGTGTGCTGTGCCGAACCTCAATCTCTGACCTGAAACATAATGGCAAGTTCCAAGAAAATCACGCAGCCGCCGCCACAGTGGAAGCCTTTGTTGTTTGCATTCAGCTTTGCACGCAGTTGTCTCTGAATAGAGAGGCAGGTGCTGCTTGATAAAAAAAAAAAAAAAAAATTTGGTCCCCACAGTAAATGGGAACAGCGGTTGGAGCCCATTTGCATGTTTTGATTTGTGAAGGAAATGTTAGATAAGTTTGGAATCTTGGAATAGCCTCCTGAGGCTTGGTGCCCATTCCCTCCCGCAGTGACCAATTCCAATATTTAAAGCCATGTTTAGTTATTAATTCGTACAAGTTGTCAAGAGGCAGGCATCCCAGGAGACACAAAACAGCAACAAAGAGAAAAATCAGGGGGTATTTCAACTGACACACTGGATGTAGAATTAGAGAATGTGCTTGAATATTCCCATTTCTTATTATTTAGATTCTCTGGAGTTGCTCTTTGCCGATACAGCGAATTCACTGACAGGATTAAAAAAATGGGCTGGATTTGAGATGAAAGTGCTGCTGCCTGCATATCAATGCCAGCCACAAATCAGCGCTGCAATTGTCCCGTCATTAGCAGAGCCTGCTTCCAGGAGCGGCCCTAATATCCAGCCTTCTGGCGTTCTCCTCGGATTTGTTTGACTTGATTGCATCCCGTTACATTTACAATCTGTTTTGTGTTATCGGTGCGGAGACCGACAGATTTTTAAATTCACATTTAGAAAATTTGAGAACAATTTTCAAAACACGAACACTTCCTCAAAGAGTAATACATCAGCCGCATTGATTTCTACTGCCAATAAATAATATTTAGCAACTGCAAACAAATAACAGAATCCATTTAATTTTAGGAATCTTAGAAAATGAGATCTGGATTGTTCAGATGTTATCTATGACTTCATGCGTGGAATGGGCTCTGCGCTAGAGTTCTCTGAAATAACTAGGCCATTCTGAGTGTGCTTACCTACACTTGAGTCAATAAAAGAGAAAAGAATTAATATTTCCCAGGGCTCTGGTCTTCTGAGACAAAAGGTGCTGTGTGAAAGCAGAGACCTAGCAAAGTTGTGATTTCTAAACATTATCATTCAGCTCAGACACATGGAGTGGCGAGTTGCATGCACAGTAAAAATAATGATGAGGAGGAACTCTTGCTTAATGAGTTATTTATCATCTGGCGCCCATACACTAACTGCTCTGCATTCGCTCTTGCTTTGAATTCTCACAACAACACTGTTATTATCTCTGCTTTACACACGAGGATGTCATGGCTAGGAAGGCGAGGTGATGCATCCAAGGGCACACATCTCAGCCTCACCGACAGGCTTCCAGCTCTGGCTGATCTGTCTCTGAAGCTTGTGCTCCTCACCACCATGTAATAGAAGGTCACAGTCAAGGTCATGTTTCCCCAAGTCACCCCTCATGATCTGTTTTCCAAATCACACACATTCTACCTAGGTGCTTCTTATTGGTCATTTCTTTGAATAGTGAGAAAATCCTAATGTGAGGATTTCCTGTTGATTCTTTTAACCCACATGCATCTTTTTGCTAGAAAGAGAAAGCTTAACAATTTTGAGTTTTCTGTGAGTTTTAAGGGTGTTAAGAGGCCCTTCTACTCTGATGTGGGTACCATGGAATCAAGAAAATGATGAGTTTCCTTTTCTAGGATTTTGCTTTTAATGTCAGAGTAACTGGGAGAATTAGCAGGAAAATTAACTGAGCTATTTGTATTTTCTTATTTAGTTCAACATCTGTAAATACACATAACATTCAGGGCTTATTCTCAGGGAGAGATGAGATGAATTAGACCTGATAACCACCCACAGGGCACTGGCAAGGGGTGGGGAGAGATCACTGCACAGTTGTTTAGAGCAATGTGGTAATAATAAGGTAGGAACAAAATTGTGACTTGAAAACTCATAACAGGAAAAAGAAAGTATTTTTATGTTGTAAATAAATTTCAACTCAAGAATTCTTTAATTCACAAACTAAAGTCTACAGAGGAAGTTCTTGAAAATTAAATATAGGGATTCTAGAGTCAATGACTGATCATTTCTGATAATGAACTGGGTTACCACAGACATGTTATTGTTATTTTTACTATTATTTCCAGAGACAGAATTTCACTATGCAGTTCAGGCTGGCCTTGAATTTGCTTATGTAGACCAGGCTGGCCTCAAACTCACAACAATCCTCCTGCCTCAGCCTCCTAAGTGCTGGGATTACAGCAATGTGTCACCATGCCTGGCATCAGGGACATGTTACTAAACCTCTAGAAGCCCCAATTTTTCCATTGTAAAATGTGGATAAGAATTCCTACTCCCAAGACTTTTGAGAATAAAGAAAGCATTTGTAAAATATCTATAGCACATAACAGCATGTGTTGACTTTACCCAATCTCCTTTTACAAGCCCTATTTTTCTTCGTTCAGATGAAAGAATTTGGAAACATGCACCTTAGTAATAAGGTTATAAAACACAACACATTTTGGGGCCATGTCTACAGGAGATAAGTGCATCCTGCTGTCTGTTTTATGCTGTGTAAAATACAGCCTGGTTAGCCCTAACTTTAATGAGAAAAAGGAGTTGCTGTAAATGCCTCTGTGTGTACCTGTCTACACAGGAAATAAGGGGCTCCACATTTCTGTGAAAGGCACTCAGGGGCTCTGCTTTATTATTTCCCTATTCTTTGTGACAAACACATACAGTTGCTAGAGACTCACTCTTTATAGAGTCTGAGTGAGGCTCTTTTACATACAACTTCTGGTTCTTTTAACAACTTATGAAGAGACAATGTGGAAATGGGAGCCTTGCAGGGCAACAGTCTGAATGAGGATCCCACACTTTCTCCTTGCCCCTTGGTGTCCGCACCTCACTGTGGTCAGAGGCTCCCCCTCCTCCTGCTTCCTCTTTGCATGTCGTCCACTAGAGCCTCCCCCGTAAATATCTTCACCCTGTAAATATCTTTGTCAGGGTATCCTGGCTTGGCATCTGCTTCTGGGTGGACTCGAGCTGCTCCAGTTGATACCAGATGGGTTCTGATGAATCGGGTGCTCAGATGGGGCATGGGGCAGGAAAAGAGAATCACATTCTGAGAGGGAGGATGGTCCCTGAAGCAGGGTGGCAGCCCAGTGGCTGAATGTGTCACTGGTGGTGACATGCAGAAGCACCTGATGCAGGACACATTTGTGGATGTGGTGGTCACTGACTTGAAAGAGCCTGGAGTGGGCACACGACAGCAAAGGACAGCTGAAGGGCAGCTGATGGTGACTGTTGGGTTGACACTCTGGAGTGGGAGAATCCAAATGAGGGAACAGAGGAACTCTATTTGGTAGTTTACAAAGGGGCCCTGTCTTCTGTGGAGTAGTGAACAGCTGAGAAACAGGCTCAGGATGCAGTAAGTAGAGTTCCAGAGTTCCTGAGGTATTTGGATGTTCAGCCAAGGCAAGTCTGTCATGGGCCATGGTGGGGAGGATCTGGAAACATGAGGAGACAGTTGGGAGAGATTGTCCTCAGAGGGCTTTGGCTCTGGGGACATCCCCTGAATGTTCAAAGTTTATAGAGGCCTTCGTTCCTTCATAGTAAGAGTTACCACTCCCTGAGTGTGGGAGGTAAAGCTGATAGGTCTCAGGAATTTGCCATGTCAGAGAAGTTCTTAGGGGCCCAGTGGTTAGGCACATGGTAGAACATTACCTCTTGCATTCTTATACCATGAAGGAAGCCCCATTCTTGGCAGATCTTCTTGGGTTCTGAAGGTGATGCTCATTGCAGTTGGGGATGTTGTTCCAGCCCATATTCCTGGTTACATGGAAGACTGTCAGTGTGGAATGGGTATGAGAGTTGGAAAGGACCCTGTAGCAGATCTAGGATACACTGGGGTCAAGGCTCTACAGATCCACTGGACCCTTTGGTGTTAGAAGTATTACTTGTTTCTTTTAAGTGACCACAAGGAAAGCCTTTGGGACTCTGGAGCAAAACCATGCTATCGGCAGTGGAGAGTTCCACACTCCTTAAAAAGAAGCCCTGGGAGCAGTACTGAATCCTAGAGATGCAGCTCTTGACCATGGGGTGCTCAGTGAGCTGCCTGTGATCTGCTAACTTCTGTTGGAATGATCAAGTCATAAATAAGCATGGGTCTGGTAGCAGTCTCTCAGTAGACAGAAAGGCACATCCAGAAATGTCACACACCACACTGGATCAGCTATGTGAGCAGGTGGCCCAGACCCCATGTCACCCACCACAGTTGCACCAGTGACGGTCCCAGAGATTGCATCGCCTCTGCCAGCACTCCTCTAAGGTGAAGGAGAGGGAGAAGCTGGTGTTGGTTTATAGGTGGGCTGGCCAGGGTGTGTAAATGAAAGTGACTGCACATCAAGTAACTACAACTTATTGATAACAGTTTGGCCACTCAAGTAGACACCTTTTAAAATGTAAATATGTCATCACTTTCTTTCCTCAGTGCTGGGGTTCAAACCCAGGGCTTTATGTATGTAAGGTAAGAACTCTACCACTGAACCACATGCCCAGCCCTACTTGAAGTTCTACTTTACCCTGAAAGCAGAACATTTAAGAATTCAGGAAACATTAATAATTTGGGCTACAGTCCTATTCACATACTCTCCCCCCCAGACTACCTAATTTAAGATAATCAAGTTTTTAAACTTTTATTTAAACATTTCCATCTGCCTAGTAACTGGAGTCCATCTGGAATAATGTATTTTTTATCAATTTGTATGGGTAACTCACACGAAGATCACTCATCTGAAGAGAAAATGGTTGTATTTCATAGGTTTCACACATGAGCAAATTGATCTGTAGCTGTGAAATGAATAATAGTGTTATTTGACTACTGAGTTAAAGGAAAGTGGTGGAAATTATAGAATTGAATATTTTGCATTATTATAGCTATTTTGTCTGGATTTCTCTTTGGGAAGGTCTTTTTACTTGGGATTTTCTTTTCACTTTTTACCTTTATTAAGCAACTGAAAAGACTGCAGTGTTGTCACAAGGTTGGAATGTGGGCGATGAGTTCAGGCCTCTTACGAAAGATGCGGGTGTATGGTCCACACATGCCTTGTATAAAGCCCCAATTCTGTCTCCAAAAGGAATCCCTCCCCGAGGTGGGGAATAGTGCTATGGACAAGCCTGACACAGTTTCATTCTGTCTCCCTGTCCATGTGGAGAAATGAGCCAAGCTCTGGAATCCAGGTGACTTTGGTTTGGTCCCTTCCCTGTGTCAATGCTGCAACCTCTGGAAGATATTTGATCTGTTTGTGTCTCATTTTTCTCACCTGTCAGAGAAGGAGAGTAGATTGCCTTTATGTTTTCTTCCAGGTTTGATTTTAAATGCCTAGAAATGGGTTTTTGACTATAATTAATTCTGACTGAAATTAATATCAAAAGCACTCCTTCCTAAACAGTTTCTTACAGTCGTGCTTGAACATTCAAGAGGTTAACACACAGGCTGTGACAATCTCACTGGTAGCTGTGTTAAGCCCTCACTACTTCCTTATCCTCTCTCCAGCAAGGTGTCTCACTGTGATCTTCTCAAAGTTTCCTGGCAGAGTCTGAGTTTGAGGAACAATGATCTTATGAAAAAACTCGACCATCTGAGTGATGATACCTGCCATCACAAGGAGCAGATCTCTTACAGAGATTCTCGAAAGATGGACCCAAAAGATTCCCCACTCACAGCATGCTGCTTTGTCTGCTTTCCCTTATCAGCTTCCAACAGAATTTGATCCAAGTCTTCAAAAAATCCATTCATAGTTCCAAAAAATTTGAGGCAATAAATTGCATAAATACATCACCTATGAATGAAGTCATATTTCCTGATATTTGCCTAAAACCTGTAATCTGCCTTGTTCATTTCATCCTACCATTTGGCTATGTTCTGCATACCCATTGGGAGGAGAATTTTTACATTCTCTACCCTACTGAGGACCCTTTTTTGAAATGTACCATGAGAGGAATAAACACCATAGGAGGACTGAGGTGTGGAACCCTTGAGGAGCGGCAAGGACAGCATTAGCAAACACATAAAGGTTTGTGAGTAAGAAGAGATTTTTCCTTCGATTTTCATAACCCTCATTTGTACAGCAGTGCCTGTCCTAGAGCAGCATTCAGTAATACTCGCTGAATAAATGAAGGCACTAAATTAGAACAGGAAGTGGCTTATTAAGCCAATGCCAAAGATGATTGTCAGGCAGAAAAATACTATCTCAAATATTTCCTAGCTAGCAAATGTTATCACATCCCTCTCTTAGTTATGTCTAGCAACTATATGTGGATTCAGATCTAAAAGCCATTTCACTGGTTAGAAGACACTGAAAGTAGGGTAGTACAATCAGGATGTGCACTCTTCCTACTGGGGCGGTATTGGTATTACCCACTCATTTTGTTTATTTGTTTCTTACAGCAAACGACATCCCCATCTTGTCTTGAAAGCAGGCAGCATCATTTGTTAGGGTTCTTTCAGTTGATCCAGTCCTTCCACTTCCTGTTTTCACAATTTGCCAGCCGATCAAATAGATCTGTGGTTTGCGAGCATGTGTCAACTGAAAAGATATCAAGAATAAAATGCACATATATGCGTCCCCCGAGAGCTCTGTTAAAATCAGTAAGATTGCACAAGGCAGGAACCTCGGAGAGAATTTTAACAGAAAAAAATTGTCAGGAATTAGTTCATTCAGTGTAGACTCTAAGCTTTAATAAACCATTGCTTATCTCTTTTGGCCAGTGGACAGCTTCTAATTGGTAAGGGTCCAAGGTAAGGCAAACAAATGCAGGGAAACCTGTCTGCCTGGCTTTCTACATCAGCGAGATAGCCCTATCATCTATCAACGGACAGCCTTCATGTTGACAACAGGAAAAATGTGACTCAGCTCAAACAAAAGGGGAAGCCCCAGCGTTGGGCTCAAACAATGGGCCTGTCATTTTATGGCCTTGCAGGTCTGTCTTGGCTTCTTTGAAGATATGTAGAGGATGAAGACTTGCTTCTCCTCTGGGTGCTGTGAAGGGGCAGTGTACTTAGTGGCTAGGCAGAGGCATTCTGCAGGGGTGGGAGCGGAACAAAGGACACAAGGGAAGACTTGGGGTTAGGCTGGAAAAGTCTGCCTTGAATCCCAGGAATACTGTATTTGGGAATAGAAACAGGATAGGCCCAGCGATAGAACAAAAGCCATGTAAAATCCTCCTTAGAATGACAAGCCCAGTGGATAAATAAACACAAGAAGCATCCTGCGAGATATCTGCTTATGTTTTTCCCCTGCATTTGCACCTCTGCAATTCTCAGTGCCTAAGATGAGCAATAATCTGCTCACTGATGCAAAAGCATGCTACGGTCTGATACTACATGCCACCTACATGCAGTTTACATACTCCACGTTCATTTGAGATCTGGGAGGAAGGTGTACTTAAAACAGCTAAAGGGTGGGGTAAATGTGTATTTCTTTTGCAAGTGAGTTCCATCATACATAAATCACCTCCACCGACAGCAAATGGACAGACCCCATGGTAGAGCTGGCTCTCCAACTACATCAGCAAATATATCACTTTAGGGTCAGAGGGCCTCCAGGGGCCCGACCACCATCTGCTCAGAAGTTGTTCTTAGTTGCTGCCTCAGGGATCTGCCTCCAGTTCTCTTTTATTGCTATTTGGGAAGCCTCTTCTCTCTTCCTCTTTTGAGGCCTGTGATGAGGCTACCAAGTGAAATAGACTTATTGGCAGGAACCAGGGGGAGTGGCTAAACATTGCTGCACTTTTAGTTTTATGGTAAAGACAAGGACAATAATGAAGTGAATGGGACTCTTCTTAAGTTTCCCTCCTTCAGACCCCATTGAGAACAAGTTTTCTTCTGACTGAATTACGTGAAACATATTTGCTGTTTTCCTGGAACTTGTGGTTATCCTGTGCTGGGCTGTGGTGTAAAAATGCCCCTGTGGACTACTAGGGATCCCTTCCTGTTACTCTACAATTCTATCTTCCACTCATTTGTATCCTTGGTACACAGTGCCCACAACGTGTTAATCACTTAATAAACATTTTTAATGGAAGGAACAGCATTTCAACTGTGTTTCCATGAGTTACATCTTCTTTCAGACAGCCCCAAGGAAGAGAGATACATCATGTAATCAAACTAGTACAGAGCTAGGATTAAACCAATACAACTAGAAGTCTCCTTTCTGTTGGAGCACAAGTTATAGATGGATTTTCCTCCTTTAGTCACCACAGAGATACAAAGTGATGGGAAAGAGCCAGTTAACAGAAGTCTCGAGAGGCTGTGAAGAGGTCTGAGTTTATGTCAGGTTCCCATAATTGAAGCTCGTCACAGAAGAGAACATTTAGGAAGTAGGATGGGTTTTGACCTCATTCTAGCCACAAGATTTCCAGAACCTTTGCTGTCTTGTTAGAGGGGAGGCCCCACTTCTTCCTCTCACTGCATTTGTGTGCTCTATGCTGCTTCTCCTTTCTCTGTTCCTGTCCTCACTCCCCCACGTCACACAGCAGTAACAAAATGACTAAAACCTTCCTCACTGCACTCCTTGTACGGGCCACAGCAAGTTCATCCACAGCCTGGCAAATCTGCCCCTTCTGCTGCATCCTCAGGCCACAGTGGCTGGAAGTCCTCACGGAGCTGCAGGAGAAAGTGAGATTGTTCTCTAAAACCCACTTGGCCAAGCCTGTGGTCACCTTTCTGTTTGGTCAAGTTCCCTGCCTGGCCTCAATTGTTCTCTCAGACACTGAGATTCCTCTCCAACCCTCCATCCTGGCACTTCTGGAATTTATGACCCTCACCCCTCTTTCCTAGGCCAGTTACTGTCCTATATACTGGCTTATTTCTCTGCATTTCTTTGCTCTTCCTGATCCCTACTTGAATGCAAACCCCACAAGACCGAGATATACTTTGTTCACAAACATATCCCAAGTCCTGAGAGTATTGTGTGGCATGAGTAGATGCTCAGTATAGTTTTATAGAATGAATGAGAGAATGTCACCCATTGCCCATCCCCAAGCTAAGGTTTAGTGGAACAGCAAGAATCTACATGGAATTTCAGAGGGTTTTGTAGGAGAATTGTAACTAAGGTACTGTTTTGTTTTGTTTTTTTAAGTGAGTCAAAAGTTTTATTCACTCATTTCTTTCTTCAATAACATCTCTGGCCTGAGAGTCTTTGCCATAGTCTTTTAAAAAAATTATAAACATTTCTTATGATTTAAGTTTCACTAGTTTTTACCAGTAGTTATAGTAAGATTTTAATGTCTTATAAAAATGTTTTCCAGCACTGCAGTGTGTAGCCTTTTTCAGGGCCTTAACAGCTTTGATGTCATGTCCTTAAAAAGCTGGCAGTACTATTGCCAGCTTTTCCTAAGTTTCCCAAGTACTATTTTATGCTCATGTAGCATAGACAAAGAAGACATCAGGAGCCAGTTCAATTAGGTTCAATTCATCAAGACTTTTAAAAAATTATTTTGAGGTAGTGTGTCACAATGTAGTCCAGGCTGGCTTTGAAATTCTGATCCTCCTGCTTCAGCCTGTGAGTGATGGGATTACAAAATATGTGCCACAGTGCCCGGCTAAATTCATCAAGAGAAGCTGGGTACGGTGGTGCACACCTGTAATCCTAACACTTGGAAGGCTGAGGCAGGAGGAGCGTTACAAGCTTGAGACCAGCTTGGGCTACAAAGTGAGCTTGAGGCCAGCCTAAACTGCATTTGAGACCCTGTCTCAAAAAGAAAAAAAATAAATTCATCAAGAGTTTTAA
This sequence comes from Dinomys branickii, assembly GCA_004027595.1. NCBI lineage: Eukaryota > Metazoa > Chordata > Mammalia > Rodentia > Dinomyidae > Dinomys > Dinomys branickii. The sequence goes on from PVLD010021868.1 coordinate 11,761, forward strand.
AATGCTCTTCTGGTCCAGGAACTATGCTGGGTGCTGGAGAAAGAGGGATAGGGTAAACTATTGCTTCTGTTTTTAAGGAGTTTACCATCTTCTAAAATGACAAATGTATAAATAGTAGCAAATGCTAAAAATGCAACATAAGCCAAGAGCAATGGCCTGGAGAGTTCTGCTGAACATGGAATGGTTCCTGTCTTAGGGAGATGACTAAAGCCATCTAGGAAAACAGTGCAGGGTAGGGAGGTGATTAAGGAGACCCACAAGTGTACTGTCAAGGGGCTCATCTCCCTTTGGAAGAAATCTTCCCCTCAGACCTTTCCTTGCCTTATGTTATTCCAGCTGAGCCAGCCAATGCTGTGGGGAGAGTACATTGCTAAGCTGCACTCACTCACTGAGTCTCTGGCTGCCAGTGCTCTGCTTGGCCAAAGCAGGTCTCCTTCCATTGCCCAGCTCAGTTACGGGGGGGCTGAGGTTTCATGGAAACTACACCTGCCAGCCTGGCTCGGGGCTTCTGAATCAATGCAGTTTCCTTATGATAGCTTCCCATCCTCCCTCCGCCCATTCACAAACTGTCTGTTCTGTATTTTCTTGGTATTGCGTTAGTCCTGGTTACCTGTCCGTTGAACTATCTTCTCGGGATGAGAAGCAGTCGGAAGATGACTCATCAGTACAGTCTTTATGACTTTCTTCTCTGCCTGTGATGATTCAGACTCTGTCTCTCATTACTTCGGCTGGTAAGGAGTCAGGTGTCCCCAGGGAGTGGACCAGGAGCTCTGCTTTCTCTGCCCTCCCTGGTTCTGAGTGTCGTCATGGGTAGAAGTTATTTGTGAGTAGCCCTTTCTGGTGGGAAGAAGGCAGAAGCTCTGTTCTATGACACTGTGTGTCTATTGATTGGCAAGAGACTGCTGTACCAATCACTACTTTAAATATTTAAAATCCCCTCCAGGCTTCAAGGAGCCAGACTTAGGTGTATCTCAGGCATCCACCCTGTTTATTATGGTCTCTGTGGCTGGAGAAAGCAACAAATGAGTTGTGTATCTCTGTGAAGCCGTTACCGATTTCCTAAGACAGAGGCTGGGAAACACAAAGGGGAAACACCGAACCCTCTGACTCCTTTGGGTCACATTCATGTCTGCATACCAGGGCATTTTTGCCTCCCAGATACAGCAGGTATCTAATACGTGCTATGAATTCGTCCATACAAGTGCGTGGAATGACTTCTTCCCTCGTAGGGCGAACTGCACAGAACCCGGAGTCCAGTTTCTGGTAGGAAGGGCAAGTTATGCCAGTGAGCTGTCGATCAAGGAGAAATGTGGAGGATCCATTAAGCCGTTGAGATCTTTGAGAAGGAAAACTTGTCTCAGGAGTGCATTAAGAACCAGCCCCACAGTTTAATTTGGGGGCTTTTAGTTTCCAGTGCACCCCACGACACTGTCTTCCCTCTTATCTGGCAGTGAATCCACAACCCAACTGCTCCCCAAGCCGGGGAATAAGCATCTTTGTACTCCTCACGCCGTCACTGCAATGGCGAGAGCCTCCTGGTAGTGGATTTTATGACTTGGAGTAACACATGGTGCCGGTGGCTCTTTCGTTGCTGCAACCTAATACCTGATTTCTACAGCTTAAAGGAGGGAGCACCTACCGTGGCCCCTGTTTTCAGAGGATTCAGTCCGTGGCTGGCTGGCTGCACGGCAGGAACATCGTGGCTGAGGGCTGTGGTGGAGCAGGACTGCTCAGCCCACGGCAGCCAGGAGGCCTGAGGAGCAGGACAGAGCCAGAGAGCAAGGGCTACCTGAGAGCTTCCCCTTGGAGGCACAGGCGCCAGACACTGTCCGCAGGCAGGCTTGGAAAGAAGCCGGGACGCGGCGGGTGACCGGGAGAAGGGAGGAGGGAGGAGGGACGACTTGCCTAAGTGAAGCTGGTTCCGCCCGGAGCAACCGCGGGGCAACCCGGTACGTGGTTTGCCAGAAGGGTCCGCAGAGACCACGCAAGCGCACAGAGGAGGTGCGCGGGCGACAGCCCCACAGACACGCACGCTAGTGTGCCGGGATCAGAAACCAAAGCAAAGCACAGAACAATAACAAAACCGGCATTACCAGAGGCCACAATGCTTACTTCTCTTAATTTTTCCTTTTCGTATTACAGATTTTCTGTACTTTGTATTTTAAAAATCGACTAAGTTATTTTCTCCCACTTTTCTTTGTATTTAATTTAGTGCTTCTCCTTCTACTTTCTCCTACTCCTCTTTTCCTTCCTCTTGTTTTCTTTTTTGTAGTGTTGAGAGTTGACCCTAGGGCCTTTGCAATGCACTGTACCCCTAGCCCACTACATTTTTTTTTTTTTTTTAATTTTATAACAACGTCTCACTAAGTTGCCAGGTTGCCAACTCTGGGTTTGAACTTGTGATCCTCCCAGGATTTTAACAAAATGACAGATAAAGAAACACTTGGCTGGGCACGGTGACTAACACATACCTGTTAACCCAGCACTCCGGGAAGCTGAGGCAGGAGGATCACAAGCATGAGTCCATAGAGAGCTTGAGGGCACCCTGGGCTAGAGACAAAGACTGTCTCTATAGGAAGCAAAACGAAGCAAGCCAAAAGGAGAAAAAAAATATAGGTGCTTAGAATCAGGGATTTTTAGCCTTTCTATTTCAAAATACATACTTAAGGCTATATATTAGTAAGGGATTTTTGGGACAGTCTTTCTGTATTACCAAAATTGGTCCTGAGCGCCTAGGTTCAAGTGATTCTCTTGCCTCAGCCTCTGTGGTAGGTTGCAGGCAGCACTGGGATGTACTATTTTTGCTAGTACCATTTCTAAGTAATTTTTACTCTTATTACCACATGCTTTACATATTTTTGTGTTTTGGTTTTGTGAGACAGGGTCTTGCTCTGTAGGTCAGGCTGACCTTGAATCATGTAGCCCATGCTGGCCTTACTGCTTCAGCCTCCTGAGTGCTGGATTACAGGCATGCATCACCATGCTCAGCTCCATATGCTTTAATCTGTTGTATTTCTACTTATCATGTAGCTAAAATACGTTTAAAAGTTTGTAATTCTCTGCGCTATAGTATGGGCTGTAGTGTACTGCTTATTTTACAAACTTTTGGGGATTTTCTAATTATTTTTCTTTTTAAAAACATTTTATTCACTATTTGATAAATAAATCATATATATTTGAGGCATACAACCTCATGTTTTGAGATGGTTATACACTGAGAAATGATTAGTACGAACAAGCTAATTTACATATCTATGACTTCACATGCAGCAATTCTTAATTTCCTCTGCTCAGAATCATTTTATCACAGCACAGGTCAAAAAATATTAAATAAAAAGAAAAATGTTTAAGAAAACAAAAAGAAAAATTTCCCAGACAGAAAGATCAAAACAGTTAAGTGAACACAGTTCTGAATGAGCTGTTCATCCCCACACACTGATGTGTTTTTTAAATTTATTTTTTGGGGGTACCAGGAATTAAACTCATGACCTCGTGCTTGCCAGGCAAGTGCTGTGCCACTGTGCTATATCCCTGGCACTGATGCATTTTTGAAAATAGAAAATTGGCAGTACTACACATACAGTGCTGTAACCTGATATTTCACTCAACACGGGACATACTTCCACCCCAATAAATTCATGTCAACATCATTACTTCTTCTTTTTTTTTTTAAATCAGGAATTGAACTCATGACCCTGCACCTGCCAGGCAGGCACTGTGCCACTGAACTATGTCCCTGGCTTTCTTAAAAATTACTTTTTAAAAACATTTTCTTATTTTTATTTTTTCATGACTTCTGAACGTGACAGTAATAACACTTTCCCATCCCCCATTTCTTTCCCTTACATTTTCTGCCTTGCCCCTCGTTCCCTTCCTTTTGTCTAAATATAGCCTCCATTCTAGTTTCATGTTGTCTTTCTCAGGTTCCACACATTAGGGGGAACATGCTATATTTCTCTTTCTGAACCTACCTTAGTTTGCTCAACATGGTCATCTGTAGTTCCATCCATTTTCCTGCAAATGACATAACTTCATCCTCCTTCAAGGCTAAATAATAGTCCACTGTGTATATGCACCACACTCTCCATTCATCTGTTGATGGGCACCTAGCCTGGTTTTACATCTGGCTATTTGTGAATGGTGCAGCAATAAACATGGCTATGCAGGTGTCTCTATAGTTAGCTAACTCCAGCTGCTTTGGTTGTCTGCCTAGAACTGGTATAGCTGGATTCATTGGTAGCTCTATTCTTAGTTTTTTGAGCAAGCTCCATACTGATTTCCACAGCCGATGTGCTAATTTACGTTGTTACCAGCAGTGTGCCGGAGTTCCTTTTTCCCACACCCCTGCCAGCGCGTCTTGTTTTCTGTCTTGTTGGCAACAGCCATTCTGTTTGCGGAAGATGTACTCTCAGTGTGTTTTCATATGCACTTCCCTCATAGCTAACCATGTTGAGTATTTTTTCCATGTACTTACTGAATACGTGTTCTTCTCTCGAAGGGGATCTGTTCGTTCGTCCATTTATTCACTGAGCTACTTGACTTTCTGTTACCAAGTTTTAAAAAATTCTTTCTGTATTACTTCTTTGTCTCGAGAGTAGCTGGCAAATATTTCCTCCCGTTCTGCAGACTCTGTTTCCTCTCTGCTGATTGTTTCCCTGTCTGTGCCCAAACTTTTTAAGTTGATGTAGTCTCATCTGCTGGTTCTTGTTGTCATTTCCTGTGTGATAGGAGGGCTCATCAGGAAGCCTTTACCTGTACCTGACTTTCAGGTGTTTCCCCTACTCTTTCTTCTAGCAGTTGCAAAGTTCCAGGTCTCATATATACCTGGGCTTTGATTCATTTTGATTAAGTTTTGAAGGTAAGAGACAGGGATATAGTTTTAATCTTCTATGTAAGGATGTTCAATTTTCTTTCTTTTTTGAACTGTGTTGTTATTTATATGTTCATTTATTTCTCATTTTTTATTTTTACTAGTACATATTTGCAGTGTATAATGCTTCCATTTTTTGTGTGCCGCTGGCACATGTACATAATATATCTTAATTCTTTCTACTCTCCTTCTTTCCCTCTCCCATTCCTCCATCTCTTCACTTTCCCCATCTGCAAAATATCTGTCTCTCTGTTTCCTGTTATCTGTCTTTTATTTTGCTTTTTCCACTGGGCTTCTCAAATAAGGGAAACCATGTGATATTTAAGCTGTGTGTGTGATTTATTTCACTTAATATAATCGTCTCAAGATGCACCCTTTTCCCACGAGTGACTCAGTTATCTTTTCCTGTGGCAGAGTAGCGCTCCATCTTGTATAAATTTTCACATTTTCTTTATCTATTCATCTGTTGATGGACATATTGGCCATTTTTAAGACTTAGCGCTATCAATTGTGTTGCTATAAACATGGTTATGCAAGTATCCCTGTAATATGATGTCTTTAACTCTTTTGGAAAGATACCTAAAAGGCAAATAGCTTGAGTGTCTAATTTCAGATTTTGACATTTTCCAGTACTGATTTCCATCGTGGTTGTACTAATTTACATTCCTGCCAACAGTGTAGAAGTGTTTCCTTTTCCTGGTAGCCTCGCCAACATTTGTTATTATTTGATATCTTGGCTACGGTCATTCTTTCCAGAGTAAGGTTGAATCTCAGTGTTGTTTTAATTTGCATTTCTATGATGGCCAGAGGTGTTGAATGCTTCTTATGTGTTTTTTGACTGTTTGTGCATCTTAAGGAAGTGTCTGTTCACTTCAGTTGCCCCTTTTTATTGTTGTATTATTTTGGAGGGGTCTATTTTTTATTTTTTTATATATATATCTTAGATATTAGCCTTCTGCCTGAGGAGTTGCTGGCAGAATGTTACCATTCTGTATGCTCTCTTTTCATTCTGTTGGCTGTTTCCTTTCCTGTGCAGAACGTTTTAAATTTGCTATGATCCCATTTGTTCATTCTTGATGTCTTTCTTTGTGCAATTGGGGTTCTTTGTTTATTGTATGTCTTCAAGAATTTTACCTATTTTGTCTTCTAGCAGATTAAATGTCCCTGTTTTAATATCTAGGTTATTGGTCCATTTTAATTTTAGTTTAGTGCATGGTGAGAGATATGGATCTAGATTCAACTTTCTGCACGTGGATACCAGTTTTCCCAGCACCACATGTTAAGCAGGCTATCTTCCCTCCCTCTGGTGTTATGTTTTGTGTGTTTGAATTTTTCCCCTTTGTCAAAGATTAAATGGCTGAATGTGCCTGGGGTTGGTTCTGCATCCTCCATATCATCCCATTGGTCCACATGCCTGTTTTGTGCCAGTCCCAGTCTGTTTTTATCACCACCGCTTTGTAATATAGCTTGGAACCTTGGACTGTGCTGCTTTTCACTTTGCTCTTATAACCAAGGACTGCTTTTGCTCTTCTGGGTCTCTTCCGGTTCCATATGAATTTGAGGATTGTTTTCTTTACTTCTGCAAGAAATGTTGGTATTTTGATTAGGGCTGCCTTAAGTGTAATCATCCATTTTGGAAGCATGGCAGTTTTGATAATATTGGTTATGCCTCACACGCGATAGGAGGTAGCTTTCCTTTTTTTTTTTTTTTTTTTTCTTTTGCCTTTTTCAGACAGGGTCTCACTATGCAGTTCAGGGTGGCCTTGAGCTCACCTTGTAGCCTAGGCTGGTCTCAAACTCGTAATGGTCCTCCTGCCTCAGCCTCCCGAGTGCTGAGATTACAGGTGTGCACCACCATGCCCAGCTTCCATTTTCTGAAATTTCCTTCTATTTCTTTTTTTTCAGAGTTCCATCCTTTTCATTATAGAGGTATTTCAGCTCCTTTGTTAAGTCCTAAGTATTAAATTTTTCTTCAAATTATTGTGAATGGTACTGTTTTTCTGATTTCTCAGTGGGTTCATTATTGCTGTACAGGAACAATATAGAGTTTGGTTTTTTAAGTTTCTATCCTCTTCATTTGGATTTGTGTATTAGCTTTAGGAATCTTTTGATGGAATATTTTGGATCTTCTATGTAAAAGATGATGTGGTCTATGGGAAACGATAGTTTGACTTTTTCCTTTCCTCTCCTTATCCCTTTTCTTTTTTGCTCTTGCTTATTTGCTCTGGCTGAAGTTTCAAGCACTGTGTGGAACCGGAGCGGGGATGGTGGACAGTGGCTATCCAATTTTCCCAGCACCATCTGTGGAAAAGGCTGTCTTTCCTCCAACATATATTTTTGGTTCACTTGCCCAGAATCAGATGGCTGTATTTCCATGGGTTTGTTTCTGTGTCCTATATTGTGTTACATTGGTGTATGTGGTGTGTATGTGTGTGTGAGCACCTGTGTGCATGTGTGTGGGCCAATCCCATGTTTTTGTTACTATGGCCTTGTAGTTTAATTTGAAATTGGGTATTGTGGTGCCTCCAGCCTTGCTCTTTGCTTAGAATTGCTCTGGCTATTCTGGATCTTTTGTGGTTCAATACGAATTGTGGTGTTATTTTTTCCTAATTCTGAGACTGTCATTGGAATTTTGATGATGAGTACATCAAATCTGTAGATGATTTAGGTAATATAGCCATTTGAACAACGTTAATTTAGTCAATCTGTGGACATGGGAGGTCTTTCCATCTTTTTCTTTCTTTAGCTTTTTAAAACTTTCTTTATAGAGGTCTTTCACCTCCATGGTTAGGTTGATTCCCGGGTATTTTTTCTGAAGTTACTGTGAATGGAATTGTTTTATGGTTTCTTTCTCAGCTGGTTCATTATTGGCTTACAGAAAATCTATTTTTCAGTAGTGGGCCTCTGTGTTAAGCACATCTCAGTGCCTTTTATTTTGAAACAGGGCCTCTCTAAGTAGACCACACTGGGCTTGAATTTGGAACCCTCCTGCCTCAGGCTCCTGGGGTTCCTGGATTGTAGACACGTACTCTCATACCTGCTAAGAGGTGGACTTTTTAACATGTTGCCTTTGTATGCTGTGTTCTGTGCTTCTTGTGCACATTATTAGTTATTAGTAAATAACACCATCAAAATATTTTTAAACATATTTTTAAATTGTAGTATGACTAAGTACAAGCAGTAAAATTTTATTAATTTTGAGATGAGAAAACCAGGACCAAGAGATTTTAACTTGGCCAGGGTCAAGCAGGTGGTGAGTGATATAGTGTAATTACCCCTATGGGAACTCTCTTTGAAGCCTCACACTACACGGTATGAAGAACATTTATGCTGATTTGACCTATCCCAAGAGGGAGAGCTCAGCTAGTTACATATTTTGAAAATGTTTGGAAAATTGCCTACACAGACTGAAGGTATCATTTGTGAAATGGGAATTCCCTTTCATAAAGAATTTGGTAAAAATGTGTCTGTTCTGTGGTAGTCACTTTGCCTTTCTATTGTTTTCTCCCAGTTTTACTAGTGCAGAATGCTTACCCCTTGTGTGCAGTTGGCACGTGTACATAACACCTCTCCATACCTTTCCCCTTCCCACTTGAGAACTCTCTCTCTCCCTCCCTCCTATAATCCATCTTTTACTGTGTGCCCGTATCGCTAAGTTGGGATCTCATATAAGAGACACTATAGGATATTTAAGCCTGTGTGTCTGATTTATTTCACTTAATATCATGGTCTCAAGGTGCATCTATTTCCTACAAATGACTCAGGTTTGTTGTTTTTTAAGGTAGAGTGTGGCGGTCACTTTAAAGGGACCTATTCCACTTTCCAAGCCACCAAGTGTGATGAAGAATGCTCTCTGTGCCTCAGTTTTCAGCCCAATCTGCATTGTTTTTGAGACACCAATTCTCCTCTCCTCTCCTGCTTCCCTGGTTGCTAGTAATTACTACTGAGTGATATGGGCCACTGGGCTCTTAATCACCCTCAGGACAGAGGTTTGGGTTTTGCCTTCAGCTCTCTATACCACAAGGGCAAGAAAACGCTCAGCTCCCTGCAGCCCTGGCCCATTGCGACAAAATGACATTAGGCAGGAATTTAAGCATTTTAGCTACTCACTTAGTCAATGCGTTAGATTCTTTGCAGTTGAGTTTCCTCTGCTCTCTAGACACACACAGTAAATTGTTTTTTAATCTGCATTTATTTTCACTTGACTCATTTTTAAAGTCTTCTTCATTTTTTTCCTTGTGTTCATTTATAACTCTATTAGCTTGGAGACACCGTTCATTTTGTAAGCAGTGCTTTAAACACATTTCATCTATCAGGATTAATTTTGCTGAATGCACCACCCAATAAATATGTTAAAAACAATTGTAACACTTCATTAATCAAAATGCTGACTTCCACAGATATGAAATGGCCCCCACCTTAGAAATTCTCTTCCTTTGCTTGTGAGTGTTTGTCTATTTGACTAAAATATAAAAAGTGATGTAAAATGCTGTCATTCTATTAGAATATGCATGCAAGACTTGAAAGTGCAATCCATTATAATTAAGCCTAATTAATTATTATATGGTCAAATGAACAGCAAATGCACATGCAAAATCCAAAAAGTTAATTATTTGAAAATTGGTCAATCAATTGTGCATTCAGATGCACATTTGTTTTCATATGCAGACACTTTGCACTTCTATGAGGGATTAGTCTAGATTAAAAAAACCATTAAAGTCACACATTTTCAAAATATCTCTGTTCTATGGAGAAGGAGGATAAATGAGGATCTAATTCTTAAAAAGCAACCCTGTTTTTACAACAAACGATCTTCAAAAGTAAGGGAAAATATTAATGTGTGCAACCATTTAAAGTGGAGAAAGGAGAGGAGACTTGCTTACCTACTTTGTGGGAGGTATTCAACATAACTGAAAAGATGTCTCTGCAGTTAGTGGACTACTACCCCATGGAATCCCCCAAAAGGCTGATGTCCAGGGGGAATGATGGCTCTCCTTTAAAAATAAAGCCAGAATCATGTCAAGATGTACAAATCCCCAGCCAGATAATGGTTTCAAGGAGTCTCTTTGCATCTTCTAATTGTAGAAGCAGCATATCTCAAAAGAAAGACAGACGACAGACACAGACAGAAAGAAAGAAAGAAAGAAAGAGAAAAGGAAAGAAAAGGACAGGAAAAGAAAGGACAGGAAAGAAAAGGAAAGGAAAGGACAGGACAGGACAGGACAGGACAGGACAGGACAGGAAAGGAAAGGAAAGGAAAGGGGATATCACAGACAGGTACAGTAGCAGCAACACTAAAAGTTCTAAGGACAAATAAGGTAGGAAAAGGAACCAGCAAGACAGACAGGAATAAAAGATAGTTGGAAACATAGGGGGATAACTAGAATAATCCAGAATCACATAAACCAATGGGAGACGTGGTCACTTGCAAATCCTCATGTTAGTAATGGGAGAAGAAGAACAGTGCTTCTGTGTATAGTCTAATGGCAAAAAACTCCGTAAAGTTAAGGCATAAAAGAGGATTGCAGAATTAGAGTTGAGTATGAATGCAATATTGTGTAATTAAGCAGAAGGAAGGGGTAATGGGGAGCACAAGTCATCAGTGAATTCTCTCGTCAGGAGTCAGTATCTACCGATGAAGCCTACAGTGTGTCCAAGGCACCAGGCTAGGTGCCGTGGGTCACGATTCCTGCTCTCAAGGTGCTGACACTGCTCCAGGAGATGCAAGGATAACAACAGTCACAAGAAAGGGAACACGTCTGTCAGCAGGCGGCATTTGGGAAAAGAGCAGGCCCCAAGCATGGAGGATGACAGCAAGGCCTTGCCAAAACATAGCTGTGGGCTTGGACCTGTTATGGGAAATTGATTTAGATAGAAATATTATAGGCAGTCAGATAGGGCTAGGCCCTCACAGGAGCTAGTGCCAAAGACAAGATGCCTTGCAACTGTGGGAGAAACAGGTACTTCCTCCGTGGGCCAGACCTCAAGACAAAAGATGAAACAAATGCAGCCACACACTTCCTTGGGGATGGACATCAGGGATTGATACTCTAAACAGGTACCCAGGATGAGCCACTAACCCAGTGCCCTACAGGAAAAGTCCCCATTCCGTATTCAGGCCTGCTTACTAGTGACTTGCTTCCCCATTTGACCCCAATTTAATCAATTTTAGCAATTATGCTTGTAATCTTACTGGTTGGCCACAGTTTTGTCCCATCTCAGCCCACCGTATGATTTCCCATGTTTCCCACCTCGGACCCGCCTCACTTTGTGGGTTTGCTCTATAAAAATCCCTAGAAAATGCAGGGTCCTTGGCAACCCATTTGGGCCCCCTTCTGTCTCTCTCTCAGAAGCTTTCTTTCCCCCAATAAATATATTCTGCTCTTAACCTCCACTGTTCCTACAATTCATTCTTCAATTTTAGAGAACGCGAAGACATACCAGATATCTAGCTGGTTGGGAGCTTCTTTCCCCTATATCAGATCCACAGATGTGAAGATTTATGCAGACAGATGACAAGTGAGAGACTAGCAAGGTGCTGAGAAGTGACAGAAATTATAGCAACAGCGTCCAAGAGCCCTGATGCGGCTCTCTGACCGCTATTTCTGCCCATAGAGGCCACAGCACTAAAGAACTGACCCTGGTGGTGGTGCAGCACCTCTCCCACCTTGCACTACAGGATGTGATCAGTCTGCGTAGGCAGGAATGTGATTCTCTCCACCGTGGCTGCCCTCGGTGGCCACGTGCTTCAATACTGCCAGTGAGAAATTAGGACAAGTTTACTTTTTTTCTCAATAAAAAGGTGCAAGTGAAATTGGCCTAGCCTTTTTTCCTTTTGGTTTTCCCTCTTTGCTTTGTTTATAAAATGGTCTCTTTCCTGAAGGAGTGGTAGCTAACTTATCATCATCTTTTTGCATGGTGTGAAATCCTTTTTTTTCTTTCATTTTGGTTTATTAGCACACTGTGCGTGGTACATGCTTACATTCCCGTGGGAAGCTGGTACAGGTACATGACACATCTTAATTGCTTTGATCCCTTACCCTTCCCTGCCCCCTCCGTCCATCTCCTGACTCCCTTCCCTTGGAGAACAATCTATGTCCCTCCTTCTATTATCTATCTTTTATTTTGTGCTTTAGTTTTACTCTGGGCTTCTCATAAAAATGAAAAGCTAAAAATGAAGTTACTCTGGGAAGAGGCCTGAAAAACCCGGGTCCTTGTACCTGTACAACAGCCCAGGCTGTTCAGCTCTCCTGTCTTGACAAAACAGAAACTATCTGTAACAACAATTTGATCTTTCTGTTGTTGTTACTTTCAACTAAATAATTCAAAACAGATGTTGATTTTGAGTAGCTGTTGCCATGGGACACTGAGAAGGTGAGTGGGAACAGTCCCAAAGAAGTTTGTGAAGGAAGGAAAAACTAGATGTGTAGCCCAATTGTCCTCTTCAGAGCAAAGTGCTAATAAAAGAGAAAAATACACCACTGCCAGAGCTGGGGATTAAATTCAGTGGCTTTGTGCTGAGCTACATCCCCAGCCCATTTTTATTTTTTTGAGACAGGGTCTCAATAAAAGTCCCAGACTCTGCTCAAATTTTTGATCTTCCTGCCTCAGCCTTCCAGAGTGCTGGGGTTACAGATGCATGCCACCATGATTGACTGAAGAATACTCTTTAACTGCATCCATTAGTTGGCAGGAAGTAGGAACAGTTCAGGCTGGAGCTGTGTACCCAGATAAGTGAGCAGCAAACCAAGCAGGCTCTTTTCCACAGCACAGGAACATGAGCACTGTATTTTCGTGACTCAACTTCCAGAAAGAGGAAAAAAGCATGCTGGAAGTAAGTATGACCAGGACTGAAAGTGAATATCTACTGAGAGATCTCTATACAAAGCTGTGGTAAGAAGGGAATGTGCACTGACTAAAGGTGAGTCTGCCTCATTTTCTCTATGAGAAACTGTAGGAAAATTATTGTGATATTTAGGAGAAAAATAATCCTTTGATATTTGTAACCACACTTCCAGTTCTGTGACCCAAGTTCATGCCATATGCATGATCAAAAATCTAATTTGAGAACTAAAAGTACTCTCCTGAATGGACAATGAGAAATGATTTCTGGGATCACACATACCTTCAAGCCAAACATCAGTACCTTTTCTGTTAAGTCCCAAAGCATAAGAGCAGTATATATATTTTAAAAAATCATTAAACCCAAAGGAGAGGCTGGGGAGATAGCTCAGTGGCACAGTGCCTGCCCGATAAACATGAGGTTGTGAGTTTGATTCCTGGTATCAACAAAACAAAACAAAACAAAACCCAAAGAGAAAAGCATCCTAGAGAAAAAGGAAACAAACGTGGAATTATGGGACACAGAATATGCAATTATGTTAATGTATTTCAGTAATTACATTTTGAGAAATTTATAAAAGCACAAAATAAAAACAGAACTCCTAGAAATGAGAACTATAATTATTAAAATTTAAAACCTAATGAACTGATTAAACAGCAGATTTTACACAACTAAAATGGGAAACATTTTCACTGTGTATATAATTCTAGGTTGCAAGATACTTTTGTTGTTTTTGAGCATGTTCACATTTTTCTTTATTATGGGTCATATTCTTGCTTTGTATAATGCCTCATAATGTTTTATATAAACCAGACATTTTGCATAACATATTAACAGACATTTAAATAGATAATATTTGCCCTAATGAAGGACGTGGCCATTTTTGTTGTAGGAACTCATGTGTTCCCTTTGATCTAATCAGTAGTTGAGCTGGGTTAATCATCTTTATCTATTAAATAAATTCATGTATGCTTTCTCACTTTTTAGAAAACCTTTTGATAGTCCAGGTTACTTTTAAAGGGGGCATAACGAAGTCTAATGAAATTTCATTTTTCTTTTACACGCCTCTATAATAGGCAATGATAAGACTCATTCCGCATGCTCATAGCTATACTGAAACTTATTACATGTACCTTGTGGCTCATTACAAGTCACAGTGACAACATGATGTTATTTGGGTAAGGTTCACAGGCAATTTGTTGATTTATTCGGGTTGCTCAGCGCACGGTTTTCCTGACCATTTGCTGGGTTTGCCCACTACCCTGGCTGGTAGGATGTGAGGTCCCCTCTCTTTTTCCCATCACCATGACCTGTAATTATAGGGAAGCATCATAAAGTCAGGCTCAGCCCTCTGTCCCTCTGCTCAGAACTCTGAAGGCTGAGGTCCAAAACAAAGCACTAAAGTAAGTATCTTGACTGCAATGATGGCCACAGCAATGCCCACTGGGCTGGCGTCTCAGGGGTGGCCAGGTGTCCAGACTGCACCTGCCTGTCTGACTTTGGTCTCATTCTGCTTCCTTAGACCCATTAGTTCCTGCCCTTTCTCCCGAGTTTCTTTATCCAGTCTTCTTCTTCAATGTGTCATCTACCCAATCTTATTAACGACCTGGGCTGTAGTTAGCTTTAGTGGCACAGGAGCAGGACCTTGCAGTGATAGGGCGCCATCCAAATGCTGGGCACTGGTCTAAGATGCTGAGGTCACACAGACAAAGAGATAGAGTTTCTGATTATAGACTCTGATGTCAAACTAGAATATCAAGCAATCTCTAACAGTATGTTCAACGGTATTCAGAAGTGAACAGTTCTGCAGGAGGGAGCTGGGAGAGGAGGAGGAAAAGGAAGTGTCTAAGGAAAAGAGGTGTCCAGGAGGTGGAGGGATTGTGCTTGTCTGGGGACCAGGTGCTACCCATGGTCAAGGGAAGTGGTAGAGGAAAAGTGGCAGGAAAGTGGTCTAGGACAGTGGCAGAGGAAAGTCACTGAGGCGAGTGCTGCGGAGGAATCCCAGATGTAGGGTAGGACTCTAATGACATCCTCTGGGATTCCTGAGAAGTCAATCACAACTCCTAGAAGAGCCACAGCAGGGAAATGGCAGAAGACAAGACAGAATGGGTAGATGGATGCCACCCCATACATTGATCATTCAGAGGAGAGACTAGAATATTCTTAGAAGGATATTTCTAGAAAGAAGCAAGTATATGAGAATGAGTCAAGAGGCAAAGAAACCAGTTAGGTTGTGATGTTCTTTCTAGAAAATTTTGTATTGTATTTTTGAGCTTCTAAATAGCTTTTCTTTGCTCATGGCCTTTGGTGTATCTTTTACCACATTTCCCTGCTATCTCTTTACTGGAGGTACTAAAAGGTCTTACCTCAGTAGTGTGAATGGTCAAAAGGAATCTTGAAGTATGTGTGAATGAGAGGAGTGTGTGGGGCGTTGACTGTGCCCAAGGATTAGAGAGGAGAAAATTCTGCATCTGTGGTCCAGGAGCTACAAGAATGAGGCTGATGGCACCAGAGGAAGCAGCAGGGCCCAATAATTCAAGGGAAGAGTGTGAGCATACTGAAGAGACTCTGCTGTTCAGAAGCCTTTCCCCTCCAGTGACTGTTCCTGTCCTGCCCTGTGCCACATTGTCACAACTACGATCCTGAGAAATGATTATATTAATGTGTTTTCTGTTTGATTATTTTTGCTGAAGTCTATACAAGAAGACTTTGAGGTAATGATAAGAGCCTTTGATGAAAGGTGATCAAAGTGAAGGTGGATGTTTACATTTGAAAAATTTATTATAGGAAAAGACACATTGCTATGAATCCTCCTCAAATTACTCACTTCACTTTGAACACATTTATCCCATTATTCCTGCTATTTTCTGAAGCATTTCCAGAAGTCCTCTTTTGTGAGTGTCTTTATGTGAATGCTGCTGTGAAGTACCATCCAACGGAAAGGCAGGCTCATGAAAACAAAGTGGTGTGTCTTCTCCCACCTTACTCATTGAATCTGGCTCTGTGAAACTCCTGGCTCTTCCCTAAAGTCAAAATGACCACAAAAGTGAAGCATTTTTAATTACTTCAGGACTCTGAGACAGCCACAACAGCACAACCTGCGAAAAAAGACTTCTAGAGCTGCTTCCAAAAGTGAAAGAATGATGAGCCAAGTGCATTCACCATGAGGGGTAGGATTCTGAGGGGGGCTTCATGTCAGTGTGTCTTTTACGTAATAAATTTTTGATTGCATTGCTTAGTTGTGTGTAGGCTCCTACAGCAATCCCAGCAGTAGTAGGGAAGAGAAGGCAGAGGAAAGAGGGGCAGGGGAGGGGGAGGGCAGGAACAAGGAGGAGGAAGATGTGAGCAATAAGGAGTCTCACAAGCAGTAAGGTAGATCGGCTCGAAGGAAAACTACAAAAGGAGCGAATTTCAGCCACTGTTGCTTTCAGTGGAGCTGTGGCTCACCCAGCAGTACAGTACAAACATTTTTTTACAGCAATCATTCCAATTATTGTTAAGTGTTTGTTGAATTAAATTAGCTTCAACAAACTTTGACACTGTCAAAGGAGACAGGAAGGGCGGGGCTGTAGGGAATAAAAAAGTTTCTGTAAGAGAAGATGATGAAAATGATAAAACGTGACTGCTTCCGAAAAAGGAACGGATGACTTACAACAGAGGTGAGAATCAGAAAGGCTGGGAATCAGAAAGGAAAATGTGGCCAGGGAGGCTGCAGTCCCCATGGTCAGGGACTGGGTATGGGTCCTAGAAAGAGTGGAAGAACTGAAGTCTCCTCTTTGGAAAGCCTGACTGTGCACTGCCTCTTTTGTGACTTTGGTTCTTTTGGGTACTGTGGACTCAGCACCTGTAATTATTTGGGGGCTGATTTTCTTTCTTTCTTATTATAACACTTAAAACTTATATTAATTGTATCTTGGCCTAGTCAGAGAACAGCTGGCTATAACTTTAAAAATATCTATAGGCACATTTCTGTCAGGATACCTAGCAAATTATAAACAGCAGCAACCTTTGAGAGTCAGGCTGGGGCTGAATTTTGTACTCCATTGTTCCTTTTAAATATAACTTTGTTTTGATAGTTATCTTCTTCTTCTTCAATATTTGAATTCTTTCTGACATTCTGAATGCATCCATGCTTGTGAGAGTTATTGATATTTATTTAAACAGTGGCCATTGACCAAATTCTAGGTTATTTCCATAGTGCTGCCAGACTAACCTACTAGTAAAGTGATCATGCCTGTATGTTTCACATGCTTCTGTATTACTACAGGATAGAACAACATAGAATTGCTAAGTGAAAGTGTTGTGTGACTTTTTTGAGCAATCTAAGTAGCTTGTAGAACTGTTGCAGTACTTTACACTCCCAACAGTGCATGACTTTGCTAACATCACCTTGCTTTTACTGACACAGGGAGCTATTCCTCTTCTTAATCTTTGCTAATCTTAGAAACAAAATTAATTTCCTCTTGTTTTCAATTAGATTATTAGTGAGATCAGGAATAATTTTGACTGTTGGTGAGATCTGGAATGACTAGATTTTTCATGATGGTTATTTTAAAAAACTGATTTGTAAGATTTTTCTGCATACAAAAAATGTTTACTTCTTTGATGCATGTGGAAAACATTTTCTCCCAGTGTATTTGACTTTTTGAACTTTTCATAGTGTCTTTTAGTATACATTTATGTGGTTTTTACAAAGCCAGATATGACATTTTGTTTTCTTCAAGGCTCCTGGGTGTCACATCCTGATTAGGAAGTGGTAGAAATATTCTCATCAACCCCACTGCCATCCTGCTA
Organism: Dinomys branickii; assembly: GCA_004027595.1. Taxonomy (NCBI): domain Eukaryota; kingdom Metazoa; phylum Chordata; class Mammalia; order Rodentia; family Dinomyidae; genus Dinomys; species Dinomys branickii. Next base: position 29,268 of record PVLD010021868.1, read on the forward strand.
TCGAATAGTGGGAACTCAAAAACGTCCTAGTACTGTTTCTTCTTTGTAACAGAGAATCTTTTTTTTTCTCTGTCTTGTACTCTGTGTAGCTACTTTAAAGATAACAGTGTTATTGTCTTAATTTGTTAGGATTTTTTTTACATAAAAAAATTATAAAAAAGTATTTTACAAAGTCATAGGTTAGCAGGAAATGTTACTCACCTAGAAATTATTAATACAGACTCTACTGTGGTTCCTTGGGGTGCATCGTTCCCTATGGCTGTAGTTTCCAGTAATAACCACACACTACGCAAAACCAAAGCAAAGGGTAAGGTTAAGAGATGTGCTGACCTCGCCCTGCCCGCCCATTTTGCAATCCTTGTTGAGAATCAAATATCCCCTCCTCTCATTTTGCTGGGCAGGCATCTCCTGGGTCTCCATTTCTCTCCCCTGCTGTCAGGAGAGCAACACACGGCAGTTATCTCTGCCCCGACATTGCTTTAACAGTTCCCAGTGGCCAGGGTACACGTGACCTCGACACAAAGGTGTAGGGGGCTTTATAGCTGGGATTAAGGCCCATGTGCTTAGTGGTGGGCTCTGCAAGGTGATGGGATCCCTGAACACTGCTGAGGCGCTCAGGCTGAACGGCTGGCAGAAGATGGAGCAGGCAGGAAGAGAGGGAGCCTGGGCACCACTGAAAAGCAGCGTGTTTTGTCCTGCCACTTCCGCTCCCATCTTCTGGTCTGGCAGCCATGGTGAGAGCAGGTTTTTCAGCATAACCGTCCGCGCGTTATCTATGTGCCCCCAGCCCAAAGCCAGTGGAGCTGTGTGACCATGCGCCGGAGACCCCAAAACACTGATTCAAAATACACGTCCTCTTTCAACCCTTGAGAGGTCATGGTGGATCTGTCAGATACACTCCTCTAGGGTCTCCCAAATAACTCTTAAGAGACAGTGAGAGGCTGAATGTTGGGAGATGTGTAAGTTGCTACTGGGTATTAAGTTTGGTTACCTCGTACAATAATGTTTGCCCATTTTTCTTTCTTTTTTTTATTTTTAAAAAAATAAAAGTACAAAAACATATTAACAAACAGACACCAATTAGCATAAAAAATAGTACAATCACAACTGATCTATAGACAAGGTGACATGGTCTCAACAGTGGTTATTGCTTTATCCATTGATATCTTCGAAGTGTAAATATATGAACCCATATACAGACATGCAAAATTGGTCAGACCATTAATCCTCT
>PVLD010021869.1:0-30505 GCA_004027595.1 Dinomys branickii
TTTTTTTTTTTTTTTTTTTTTTTTGCGGTAGTGGGGATCGAACTCAGGACCCTGTGCTTGCTAGGCAGGTGCTTATTCCACTGAGCTATATCCCCAGCTGACATATACTCTTGAGTGACAGGATGTAACAGTCAGCTGTTGTCCCCAAACTCAGAGGCTTGTTCTCATGATCTCAAGAGTGGTTTCCCATGATTTGTGGATGGTTGGAGCTCAGGTTATGCAGGTGGGACTTGGATTAGGGGCACAGGGAGTTTCTTGCTGCTGGGCTGTGGCTGGACATTTTTTTGTACATGTTTGTCTTAGTTACTTTTCTCCTGATGCTGAAACAAAATACCCAACATCTAAAGTTAAGGGGGGAAAGGTGTATTTAGCTCACAGTTTGAGGGATTCAGTTCATAGTTGGCGGGCTCGAAGGTGGGCTCGCGCATGGTAGAGGGGTGTCGCAGAGGAGAACAGTTCTCTGTGCCCACTATGTAGCAAAAGTGACAAAGGGCCTTAACAGCTTTTCTTCTGCCCCCTTTATACTCTATCTAGGCTACTGGGATTAGGATGATGGCGAACCAATCAGTGAACTGATCTAGTAACCACACACCCTTAATCCCACCATTGCACCATGAATCGATCACATACACTAGATCCAGCCACCTCTGAAAGAGCACAACCCAAGACCACACGAGGCTTTGGGGAGACACCTAGGTACAAGCCATAACAATGTCTTCTGGTAATATTCACTTTTCTTGGGTATATACCTAAGAGCAGAATTGCTGGACTAGAGATTTGACAGATCTTTAGCTTTAGCAGATAGAGAAAGGCAAATGGTTTTCCAAAGTGGCTGTATAGGTTAGAGTCCCCCTTTCCTCTTTCCCTTTCCACCTCCTCCCCTTTTTCTCTTTCTTTTTCTTTTCCTTCAAAGTTAATAGGGAAATTTAGCTCATTCACATTTATTGTGACAAATGACATCATTTGTTTTCCTCTTTTCCATCTTGTGTTTACTGCTTGTATTAGTCATGGTTCCACCACAAGTGACAGAGCTTGTCACATGAGCACGGAGAGATTTATACAAGGAGGTCAGCGGCTCCAAGGTTGTTGGGGGGAGCAGGTTGGGGGTTAAGTGCTCAGGAGTTGCTCTCTCAGCCCCTCTGCACTACTGGCCTGAAATGGAGCTGTTATTTCTGGCACAACCAAGAAACTGAGGCCTCAGACATTGCCACCCTAGGTCCTGGCCCAGGGCTACGCCATCCCTGCTGGGCACAGGGGTCCATGCAGCTGCTGTGACTGTGGTCTTCAGGACTGTGTAGCTCAGCCATGGTTCACCACAGTGACCACACTCAGCATTTGCCTCTTCCCCGCACTTCAGCCTTTACTTCTGTGTTGCTGGATTCAAGTTAAATATTAAAAACACTCTAATTCTCATATTTTGCATTTCCACTCTGATCGCACCATGAAAAGAAGAAGGCTGGGAATCGTTTTTTCTCCTTGCCGCAATGTCTGAGTGGAACTGATATCTTTAGAATTGTTCGTTCCCGCCTCAGGCTCTGATCCTCGTTCCCACACACATTCTACTATGCTTCTCAGACACATTCTTCTCCAGGGCTCCCGGAGCGGTGTCACGGTTGCTATTTCTTGCCCTCCCTGTCTTCTGCTCTTTGAAGACTTCTGTTCTAATTTGATCTTCAACTTGTGAGGATGTTCCCTGGCTTGCTGCCCTCAGTTTCTCTGCCCTGTCTGCTGTCTGCTCTCTCTGGTCACCACGTGGTTTCCAGGGACCAAGAGAGCAGCGTCTGTGGCTGCAGAGACCTCCTCTGAATTTTACTCTTTGCTGTGAGAGAGCTCTTCCAGCTGATCTTCTGGGTAGCAGACTTTGTTCTCAGAGTATCTTTCCTTTTTTTTCACTTCCCCTATTGATTTTTTGAAAAGTATTAAACCAAGGGCCTAGTGCATGCTAGGCAAGTGCTCTACCATTGAGCTACATTTGTAGCTTTTTAAATATTAATTTTGAGGCACAGTTTCCCTAAGTTACCCAGACTGGCCTCCAACTTACCATCTGCCTGCCTCAGTCTCCTGAATAACTGTGATTACAGCTATGAGCTACTACCCTTGGCTCTGTATAATTTTTAATTTGGAGTGTGTGTGTGTGTGTGTGTGTGTGTGTGTGTGTGTGTGTGTGTGAGTGCACGTGTGCGTGCGCACACACTTTCTTTGAGTTCTCAGAAGCCATCTTTCTGGACACTGTGTGCCCCAGGAAGGTTCCCAGCCATATCACAGAGGCCTCTTCTCTTTATGCTGGGAGCCAAGATGGCCTTGGTCTCTCTGGTTTGTTGTTTTCCTTTTCCTGCCCAGAGAAGCAGTCAGTGTCAGTGTCAGTGTGGGCAGAAGGGCAAGAGCCTCATCGATGGTTCCGCCTGAGGTGAAGAAAGGAAGAGGGCTGGTAACAACGCCCTGACCAAACTGGGACCCTCATTTTGGTGCCTAGGGCAGGCAAGCTCCTAAGGTTGACAGAGATCAAAAGCCATATGGACTCCAAAGAGGGCCTGGCCATGTCAGATGTGCCTGTGTTCGTTGGTGCAAAAGAGAACCCAGAGGCCATGGAGAACACTGAAATGGAGCTTTGCCAAGGGAGGACTAGGGCCCAACTGAAGGCTGGAGGAAAGGACCAATGAGGTCTTGCAGCAAGACTGTTCTTAGTATTCATTGAACATGGCTTGTTTCTTCCTAGCACACAGCTAAACTACATTTCCCAGCTTTTCCTGCAGCTGGGTGAGTCCACATGACCACATGACTTGTTCTGTCCAATCAGCTGTGAGCAGAAGGCACACATGCCACCTCCATGGTTTCTCTGCATACAGCAAATTGGGGCATGTGTGAGAAGAGTAGAGCAGCACAACAAAGAAGTCTAGATTTCTGGGTCACTGCCTGTGGGGGAACTGCGCAGGGGAAGCAACCAGCCAGGAGCATTATGGTGGCCTTGCTTAAACTTATGTTCACTCAGAGATCTGGGGCATGTTTGTTACAGCAGCTAGTTTATGATGACTAATACAGAAATCTTCCACAGAAGCACCTGGCAGCTTGTTCACACAGCTGACTGGATGCAGTCAGCCCTGAGTTGGTTACAGGTGGGGTTAATATCCAAGCCATGTCAGGGTTCTGCCAGCGATGATGTGGATGGATTTGAGGGAGGCAGACCCTAGTGGCTGCCATGCTAGTGAGGCTAGACAGCTTTTCCTGTGTTTCTTGGGTAAGTGCACTTCTCTCATCAGTTGCATTTATGTTCTTTGCCTACTTATCTATAATGGTTTTCATTGTTTATTTGATAAGTTATGATTAGGGATTATATGCAAGTCTGTCATTATTTTTATCTGCCCAGCATCTGAATCCCCTCCTGTGTTTGGGGTAACCGTGGACCTAGGGGTTTGTTTCCCCAGCCTCCCTTGAAGTTGGGATGCAGGGCTGGGCTGAGGGAAGGAAGCTGGCGATGGAAACCAGCAGGGCCTGGGTGGACTTTATTCTGGAGAGGGCGGGTGCGTGGCAGCACCCAGCATGGAGGCAGTTGCGGTGTCTTTTCTGGACCAGCTGTAGCACAACTGCAATTGCTATCTGGAGGCCTAGGAGCCTGGTTCTACATCCTTCTAGAACTTTGTATCTGTCCTTTTAGTGCTTAAATTAGCTAAGGTCAGTTTTTGTTGCTTATAACAAAGAAACATGTTAACCCTATGTGTCACCTATTGTAAACTCTGTCTATATTTCCTGTATCATTTGTCTTTCAAGCTAAATGATCTATCTATGAACGAAAGATCTATCTATGAATGAAACTTTTCCTATATAGAAGGTTTAGATTCTTATGTTGCTACAGAGATTAACCATTTACTTGTTTCTGCCTTTCAGGTCATATTTACAAAGGTCTTCCATAACTTCAAGGTTTCAAGGTTATAAAAATATTCACCTAGGGCCAGGGATATAGCTCAGCAGCACAGCACCTTGCTCGGCAAGTGCAAGGTCCTGAATTTGATTCCTGGTACCAAAAAAAAAAAAAAAAAAAAAAAAAAAAAATTCACCTATTCAAATAATTTAAAAATTATTTGAATTTAATGTTCATACTTAAATACTTAAACATGTACAGTCATCCCTTGTTATTTGTAGGGGATTGGCTCCAAAGCCCCCCCAATCCCACAAATACCCAAACCCACAGATGCTGAATCTCTTATGTAAAATAGTACCGTGTTTGCATATTACACACACATTCTTCTTAAATCAGCTCTAAAGTTCTTATAATACCTAAATGCTATCTAGATAATTTTATACTCTATTGTTTTGGGAATAATGATAGGAAGCATGTTCAACTCAGAAGCAACGCTTTTTACCCCAGATATTTTGGATCTGCAGCTGGTTCAATGCATGGATCAGAAGCTGTGGGGGAGCTGGCTGAAGACAAACACTCCTGCTAGGCTTAAAATAAAAAGAAATCAGTACTCTACTCCCTTTCCGACTCCTCATATCTCCTCTCCAGGAGACACCACTTTCAGATTTTTAATAGATGTTTCCTCTTTTATTTTTTAACCTCTGTGTCTAAATGAAATGGATCACACCGTTAATTCTTGGGTTTCAGTTGAGTTGTACCTCTTGCTACCATGGAAAAGGAGATTTTACTTTCTTACTATCCCTACTTCTATCATCTGTCCCTGGCAGCCCTTCTGTAAGCTACAGACCCCTCTTGTCTTTCCCTGGTGGTGGTTGCAATTTCTCTATGGAAGAGGTGTGTGGTTTTTCTTCTAGTTTTCTGTGGTTTGGATCTACTGGCTGCAACCCCTGAGTGATGCTGAGCATGCTCCTCTGTCCCCTGTGTTTCTCATAGTTAGGCAATTTGATGTAGTTGTCTGTAAAGAGTCCGGATGTAAATATTTAGGCTTTGCGGGTGGTGGTTGTAGACGGAATGCTGCTGAAGGCCGTGCAGAACCCTGGGCAGGGATCTGTCTCATAAACCTGACTTGGCGCCCTGTTTTGCATACCCCACGCTTGATCAAGCCCAGGTTTGATCCAGCTCTTCTTGTCAAGGCCTTGTCCTTCCACCCGGAGGCACTGGGTACCCCATTGTTCCTGACTGCTTTGTAACATGAAAAAAACAAAAAGAGGTCAAAACTGAAAGCAACGGTTCCCTCCTGCTTCCACCGCATTTTTGGGGAAGTGTCTAAACCGGGAAGTGAAAGCTCTGTCTCTATCCTCTCAACACGGCTGCCTCCCTGAGAAGCCCTTCCAGTAGGGTGCTGCTTCCTGCAGCCCCCCGACCTGTTCCCTAGTGTGCTGCCCACGAGGAGACTGCTCCACTTCCGCCCCGCAGGTGCGACCCCTAAGCTCCCCCTCTGAGTGACAGCTGACTCATTATCTGCCTCGCTGACCCGAGCAGAGAGAGGGGACTTTAAGTGATTATTTCATAAAAAGTTAAGAAAATTTCCTCCGTGAGTCAGGAGAAGGGCAGAGATGGGCCACCGCGAGTTCTGGGTGACGCTATGCACCTCCTTATGGTGGGCAGGGGCAGGGCGGGGTGTATGTGCAGATATCCCATGGAAGCTCCTTGGTCCCTCCGTTTCCTCAGGTGTCCCTTTGCGTCCTCTGGTGCCCAGCGCCCTGGCCGCTGCCCTCCTGGGAACTCTTTACCCCTAGGACGGCGGTCTCTCTCTCCAGTCCATAGCGACTTGCGCAGCTCCCGCTAGATGGCGCTCTCGACCGCGCCGTCCCTCCCTAAGGCGGACTGCACCGAGGACTCCAGCTGACTGGGCAGAGGTGGAGGCAGTGCGGCTTCCATGCGGGATCGTGGGGGCGGTAACTCCAGGCTCCTGGATTTTTTGTGGCTGAAGCGTTAAGGAAACAGGGATGCTCCAATTGCACATCCCGACGAGATTTGCACAATTGGTCATCAAGGGGGTGCCTTGGAGCTCATAGACGACAACCCTGATCCTGCCCGTCGGGCGTGGGGTGGGCAGTGCGGAGGCTGGGACCAGGAAGGTGGTCCCCAGGGAGAGAGGAGGGGTCCTCTGTGCTCCCACGCCCGTTACCGCCAGTCCCTATGGAGGCATCTACAAAGCTGCTTCAGAGCTTGATTTGTGTCCCCTGCAGCTTGCCGCGGTGGGTGGGTGACTGACACGCACCAGAGGCAATAGAATGGTGATTGATTAGTGGATCAGCCGGAGGTAGCAGAGGAGACGGCTGTGGCTCAGACGTACGTGCCTCGTCTGGTGGCTGCTGGTGGCGTCCTTCACTATCCATGGTCTGGGGGAATCTGTCCCCTTCTCTGGAGAAATGTCTTCGGCTCACAGAGCCACACCACTTGGCAGGGTCTGGGGACAGCCCCCACAAAAGGCCATGCCCTCCTCTCCCCTTCAGATGGGGGTACATCTAGGGTGCAGCTGAGGTCCCAGAGCCCCTGTGAATCTGGCCAAGGCTGGCTCACCCCAAGACCATGGCCTTGCTGTTTTAGTTTGTTTTCTGGTACCAGTGACACTATTTCACAGACTGTGCATGCCATGAAGAAAAGAGGTTTGTCCTGGCTCGTAGATCCGGTTCAAGGTCGAGGGCTGGCATCTGGCCGCGGCCTTCTTGCTGGTGGAGACCAGAAACGCAGGGCACCGCATGCGAGAGGCAGGGAGTGCTCGAGAGGCAGAGCTGAAGTGGCTTTTACAGCACGCACACTCTCGAGATAACCTGTGAGTCCACAAACCCTTTAATCACACAAATGGACCGGGCCACTCTTGAGCCCAGGGTCTCACTATTCAGGTTTGGCTTGAACTCAAGTCAATCCTCCTGTCTCAGCTTCCTGCGTGCTGAGATTACAGGTGTGGTCCACCACACCTGACACACGCTCACCTCTTAAAGGACCCATCTTTTTGATACTCACAAAGGGCATTGAGCTTCAGCATGTATTTTAGAGGGGACAGTCCTCACCTGAGCCATAGCTGTTAGTGAGCCCTGATCCCTTCCTGGTCTTGCTGCTCCCATCTTGCTGTTATCGCTTTGTTCTGATGAACTGGCAAATCCTGGTCTTGGGCTTTTGGATTTCCAGAGGCAGAGGACCAGAAATGGTCCCAGAAACTGACCTGAAGGATTCTGCAGGGTGATGCCTTGCTGGTGACAGGTGACAAGGAGCCTGCTGTGGGAGATCCCTGGCGCAAGATGGTCAGGCTTCCCCACCTGTGCTGACCAGGGACATATTCAGGAAGACAACTATGCCCTGACTGGTGTAGCATCCCGGTATTTGAGAGATACAGGGAGAGCAGTAACTATAAAGGCTGCAGAAAGAGGGGGATAGTGTTAGCTGACCACCTCTGCTACTTGGCAGTGGGACAAATCCAGGGTCATGGGCCACCATTTTATTTTTATTTTTTATTTTTGGTACTAGGACTTGAACTCAGGACCTCATGCTTGCCAGGTAGGTGGTACAGCACTGAATTAAATCCCTTACCCATGGATCACCATCTTGAAGCAGGCAGGATTCCTGGGTAGCAGTTAGGGAAACCCTTCTCTTCTATAGTGAAAGGGCTGATAGCAGAAGACAAGGTGTGGGACTTAATGGTACAAGCTCAGCACATCAGAGAAGGCTGAATTCCCAGCCTGGAGAGTTCCTAGAGAATTCCCAGCCTCTTGTATCAGTCAGTTCTCTGTTACTACAATAAAATTACCTGAGGCGGGCTAACTTTATTAAGTAAAGAGCTCTAGTGGCTAAAAGTCCAAAGAGCATGGCACAAGCTCTAGAGAGTGCCCCTCACTGGCTGTATCACCTCCTAGTGGAAGGCAGTGGCAGGAATGTGTGAGGGAAGGAGTGACCACACCCCAGACAGGAAGCCAGAGACCTGGGTGGGGCCAGGACCAAGCTTTTCTAACCCTTTTCTGAGATTTACCAAGGAGTCATGAGAGCTACTTAAAGTCCTTCTGAAGGCAGGAGAGCAGATCCTCCATGTGGGCCTCCTGCTAGGGCCTGCCTCTAAAAGGCTCTGTCGTTTCTCGTAGGCTATCCTGAGACTCAAGCTCCCAACACATAAAGACTTTGGGGGGCACACAACCCACAGGGTTTCCCCTCCAGGGTCAGTCTCTGGATGGGGAAGGTGAGGTTCCTGAGACCTGAGGTAGAACTATCTCGGGAGATGCTTTATGCTTTTGAGAACGTCAGATTCCTGAATTCTATCCCGGCCCGCACTCCACTGATAGAGCCCCTCCCTTCCCCAACCTGGCTTAAAGGCTACACTGCAACTGCAGGGAAGGGTAGGGGTTTCTGCCCCTCAGCATCTGCAACCACCTCCCCTCATGGCCGGGAGACTCAAAAGTGGGACCACATCTCAGCATGACCTGGCCAGGCCCGCGCTTTGCTGCGAAGGGACAAGAGGGACTGACCTCCAAGAACTGCAGAGCAAATGACCGGACCTGCAGGGCCTGGAGAGATTCCCCAGGCACGGAGGCTGAGCTGTGGGTCCAGGGAGGCTGAGGTAGGGCTGGCTGCTGGAGATGCTATCTGCCAGAGACATGCGCGGTTCTCATGCGGGGCTGGAGGGAGCTTGGAAGCTGGGAAAAAGCGGCAGTGTGGTCACCTCATAGCCCTAGAGGAAGGCATGCAATGTATGTGGAAGTGGGTGAGCTGGAAGGATCTTTGATTAGAGATTGGACGCCCCCAGCCCCTATGTGAGTTCCCTCGGAGGACCTAGCTCCTCCCCAAGATGACGGAGGCGGGACGGAGGAGGGTGGAGGACTAGCTGTCCTGGCCGGGGAGGCAGCTGCTTTGAACATGGTTTGTGCCCCTGAAACTCACGTTGAAATTTGACCCCCATTTTGAGATATTAAGTGGTGGGGGTGGGTGGAACTTTAAGAGGTAGAGTCTGCTCTCAGGAATGGATTAATCTGTTCATACAGTTGATGGGTGAATGGTGTAATGAGTTATCCCGAGTGGGTGTGGTGAGGGCTCTCTTGTGCTCTCTCTCTGTCTCTTGGCATGTGGTGCCCCGTGCCACCTCAGGACTCTGCCAGCAAGAAGGGCATCACCAGATGCCACCCCTTGACCTTGGACCAGAGCATACCCAAATAAACCTGTTTTGTGGCTTACCCACTCTGTGGCACTGTGTTATTAGCAACAGAAAAAGAACTAAGACAACAGAATTTTAGAACAGTAGAACAGGTACTTAGGCCCGTTGAGTGCTTGGCTGTCACAAGCATAGTGGGTACAAGACCCAGAATGGACAGCAAGGGGTGATGGCAGCCCGGGGCCTAATCTGCAGAACTCTACAGCAGAACACAGTGGACATGGCATTTCCAGGGACAAGAGATTCATGCAGTGAGCAAGGGTGTTTTTAATGCAGATAATCAAAAGTGTCCAAGGGTAGTCAGCAGAAAGCTAAGGTCAAGGTGCCCACATGGAAACTAATGATGCAGATTGCAAAGCTGAACCTGTTCTCCAGTTCAAAATCTATCACCAAAAAGAGGGGCTGGTCCCGGGAGGGAAGACCCTGTACAACATGGGGACCCTGTGGTTCCCCAGACCTTTCCTGAGGGCTCTGCATGGGTTTGCTAGGGATGCCATTCATAGCACCACTAATGGGAAGGTAAACAGATGTCTTGTCTCACAGCTGAGGGCTAGAAGTTCAAAATCAAGGTGTGTTCAGGATTGGTTCCTTATGGCTATGAGGGAGAATTTGTTCCCAGCCTCTCTTCCAGCTGCTTGTGGTTTTCTGCCAATCCTTGGAGTTCCTTGGCTCGCAGAGACATTGCTGTGATCTTTGCCTCCATCTCCCCCAAAGTTCTCCCTGTGTGTTTGTCTGCCTTTGGGTCCAAATGTCCTTCTTGCATTAGGACAGTCATGTTAGATTAGGAGCCACCCTAGTGACCTTATCTGGGTCCCTTATCTGTAACTACTATTTGCAAATAAGGTCATATTCATAGGTCCTGGGAGTAAGGATTCCGACATCTGGGGGAGATACAGTTCAGCCCATGACAGGGAGCACCACCACTGCCTCCAATAACAAGGCACCGGGGAAAGGCAATCTGGTCCAGCCCTCGGGGACGTAGACGTGGAGGAGTTTGGAAGGACCCGCATGGACGGAGGGGAGAGGCACAGGAACAGCTGGGGAAGCTTTCAGGTGCAGCAAGAGCAGTTCCTTGGGGAGCCCAGCAGGGGGCTCTCAGGCAGACTGTCCACTAGAGGGGTCTCCCCTGGGGAAGAAGATGCCAGGCTCCTGTCCTTTACTGTCTGGGAGATGCCTGGGGAGGGCATGGCTTAAGCTCAAGCACCATGGCACCCTGCCAGGGACAGGTTTTCTCTTGAAGGGGTTCAGGGGGTCTTGGGCATCCACTCAGGCTACCCAGATTCTCCAAGGACTGTTGGATCTAGAATTCAAATTGACACCGATGCTCAGAGACGCAGGCGCCATCCTGTTGCAGTACAGCAAGGATGTATGGGGACCAAGGAATACATGGCGTCCTGCCCAGGTCCATCCAGCAGGGGGCCTGCCATGTGTCACCTCCCAGTTTCTTCCTCCTCCTCTTCCTCTTCCTCCTTCACCTCCTCTTCTTTTTCTTCTTCCTTTTCCTCCTTCTCTCCTGATCTTCCATTTCCTCTCCCCTTCTTCCTCTCCTCCTCTTCCTCCTTAGAATTGAACCCAGCCTCTTCTCCTCCACCTTCCTCCCCCTGCCCCAACCCAGCTAACCCAGTGAATCAAAAGTTAATATTGAATTTCTGGAGTAATGGCATAGATTTGTGTCATCTCCAGTGACTGGAGGATACAGGAATAGGGAGAATTCATCATAGCTCTGTTGAACTCACCAATGTGGCCCCTGTAAACGCCATGTGGATCTTGGCTAATGACAGTGGGAATCACACAATCAACCAAGTGATAGCCCAGATGTAGCTTCAGTGAAGGACGGAGTATGGGGGCCAAAGTGATTCACATTACCCTGGGTACATGGGATGTGGCTGTGACCTGGACAACATCCATATTCAATGCTTTACCCAGGGCTGTGGTAATTTTCCTGCTCTCAATATAATCCCAAGGAACTCAGCCCATCTGGATAGTCTACAACCCACGCCAGCTCGGCCAGAGCCATATCAAGCGAACCAGATCTACAGAACAAGAAGCAGAAGGAGCTTTGAGAGAACACTTATGCTCCAGAGGTAGGAAGTGAACTGCAAGATTGGGGGCTGCCACTCTGGGAGACCTTACAGGGCCCGTTGGTATGGCCATGTCAGAGCCTCTCCAGAGTAAAGGTGAGGGTGAGGGTTGAGCTTAATTGTGCCAATTTGATTGGTTTGGGGGCACCACAGGGGATTAGTAAAGCACATACTGAGTTTGTCTGGATGGGTCCTGGAGGCATGACCATATGTACTATGACCTCTAGTCCCTCACTCTTCCACTCTGGCCCTGTTCTCCTGCTGTTTCCTGATTACCATGAGCTAAGCAGCTTTACTCCATCATGTCCTTCTGCCATGACGGTTCCGCCTTAAAGCCAGATGACCATGGACTGAACCCCTTGAAATCATGACCCAAGTTAAACCTCGCTTTCTGTAAGTTTGGGTGTCAGATATTGTGTCTCAGGGAAGCTGACTAACTACAGGGGCTTTCTCACCCCTTTGTCTTTCTCCCATGGGGAGGAAGGAAGCTCCACCTCCAACAGTCCTCTCTGGGTCTAGGAGAGGCATCCTTAGCCCTTGGGGTCACTTGTTATTGGATAGCACAGAAGGCTGCTGGTTTAGAACTGTGTCAAACAAGAAACTGCTTGGGTATCTGACTTGCCAGCCCTGCGTACTACAGGTTTCTGTGGTAGAAAGGTCACCATGTGCCATCTTTGGCAAGCTCCAACAGGAAATCCACAGTGCAGCCTCCCCAGGGTGCTGGAACAAGGCCATGCCATCTGCAGCAGAGCAGAGTTCCTACTGTGCCCCTGGGCACCTGACCAGGGAACATCGAGTGGCCAAGTAGCTGCAACATTTTATCATGAGCTATTGAGTCATCCATTAAATCTCAGGGCCAGGTGCCCATCATGTCCATCAGGAAGTGGACATCAGGAACTGGGCCCCTCAGCTCTCAAAGGCAGGGCCAGCTGGAGGTCTCCCCCACTTAGTGCACACCATGAGGGAGTTTCCTGTGACCAACGGAGATGCGCCATCTCCTTCCAGCTCTGTACATTGGAGTGAACTGCAGGTGAATGGCCGCTTCCTCACCCCTCCTGGTGGTCCTAAAAGCCAGTGAGCAGAGCTCTGGGTGGGCAGCTGGTCATCCACCTGTGTAGAGACAGAAGCAGCCCGAGGTCAGGAGACACAGGGCTCATGCCTGTGGCTCAGCTGATCAGTCAGGAGTCTAGGAGGAGCAATATTGGAAGCTTGGGGTGTGGGGACTGAGGAAGGGCAGGGGGCCTGCAGCATGAGGAGCTCAGAGTCTCATATTGACACCAGAGAGCATCCAGGCAGGAGGGACCCTCAATAAGCCATGGACTCTCGCCCAGCTGACCTTCATTCCTACAATCATGGTGTTTGGGCAATGGGCTAGTGAGAGGAATCATCACATGGCAGCTTCTCACGGGTCCCAGAGCTTGTGTTCCTCCTGCTGTCACCTCAGACTGCAGATAGGTCAGCAACTGGGACCAGTCCTGAGCTCCCAGTGTGCCTGTAGCCTTGAAGTTACCACCAGCCCCTTGGGAGCAAGCGTCTTCACCACATCCCCTCCACTGGGAAAGAGGGTGATTCACCCAGAGCCACCACCTCCATGCCGGGAATGACTGGCACTTCCTGCATTTAGGATCTCAGCCCACACAGCTCTCTGGGGGCTCACAGGGTGGGAGGCATTGTGAAGGACACCTGGGCGACTCTCCTTGAAAAAGGAGCAATTGTCTCCCTTTTGGCTGAACCTGACCCTATTTCCATGTATTGATATGTACAGAGCTGGCTAGGACTTTTCCTTATCCCTTCAATTGGCTTTTAGCAATGCATATCGGTCCAGCCAAGGTGCTGATGGTAGTCTTTGGAGGTGGCAGGTGTGTTTCCCCAGAGCCCTGTTGTTCCCACACGTGAGCTGGGATGAGGTGGGATATGTGAGCCAATGCTCCATGATTTCCTGGGGCTTCCAACATTACACATCAGAGTTGAAGCACTAACCCCAAAACATTAGATACTATCTCAACTGCGTTATGCAGATTACTCTTTCTGCATATCCTTCTCTCTGCGTATGGTAGAGGTGATGTCAGGCCTCCTACCTAGCTCAGCTCACAGCACTCACCTACTTCCCACGGTTCTCACAGTCATTCATCCTCAAGCCACTCCCTTCTTCATAAATGAATAAAACCCAGGTTTGGTCTTGGTTGAGGCCTTTGTTCTGGATAGCCATACTGTGGCTGGACTCAGGATCTCTTGGCTCCCCATAGCTGCAAGTATGTCTTAGTGCCTTTTATTCTCGCCATGGGTTGCACTGGAAGTGGTCGGTTGTAATTAACTCACTAGAATTCCAGTAACTTTTCATGGGATTATGAATATAAACTTCCTGGGCCGCAGTGAGGATTGGAAAAGGCTCTCTGTAGGCACCAGCATGGAACCCCAAGTAACAGCACCAATGGCAGAGGGCACAGGACCGTGGGATCTGCTGATTGTGCTGCAGAATTGCACAGTCCAGAGCTGCCTGCCTGATGCTGTGCCGGAACCACCTCCTACATCCACAGTGTCTGAGTACCTCCCCTCGCTGCCCCCAGGGAGAGGCAGTTCCTCCAGCCAGCAGCTGCGGCCCCTCCAGATGGTAGGAGTGGTAGCAATAGGAACAGCTCCGATCACAGTTACTTCCAAGCCTTATGTCCCAACATCTGTACGCTTTGTGGGCGTAGAGGTCCCGGCCCCTGAGTGACATGGCTTCCACAGGGGACTCAATCATCATCCTAGTGTACTTTTTTTGAGGGTACTGGGAGTCAAATTCAGGACACTGCACTTGCCAAGCAGGCGCTTGTGCCACAGCTATATCCCCGGCCCCGTCCTAGTGTACTTAAAGCTACACTTGCTGCCTGGTCCCTGGCGCCTCCTGAGCTGGGATGTGTTTTCTAAGCAAATGAGCAACTCTTTCTAGTTAATATGTGTGTGTCCACCCCTTGCCTTTTAAAAATTTGTAGTAAAATGCAGAGAACATAACAAGTGACCATTTTAAACCATTTCAAGTGTACGTGAACAGTTCGGTGGAATTAAGCCCATTTCCATATCTATGCAGCCCCCCCCATTCATCTCCAGACTTTCCCATTGTTATGGTTTGTGTCTAGATGTCCCCCTAAAACCTCATGTGGCCACAGGGATTTTTCAGAGGTGGCTGGCTCTAGAGGGTGTGATTTGTGGCACAGTGCTGGAGTTAAGGGTGGGAGATGCTGGATCAGCCAGTGATTGCGCCTTCACTGCCCTAGTCCCAGTAGGCTGGATATGCTATAAGGAACAGAAAGAGGCTTGTCCCCCTCTTGCTTGCTCACTTCTGCTGTCTTCTGTCACCATGAACTGTTCTCCTCTGCGATGTCCCTCTGCCAAGCCACCCTGCCATGGAGCCAACCAATTATGGACAGAACCCTCGACAAACTGGAGCTAAATAAGCCTTTTTCCTTGTTAACTTTGATTGTCACATATTTTCACCAACAAGAGAAAAGGAACTAACACACTCTTCTTCCCAAACTGAGACTCTCCCCCTGTTAAACGCTGTCACCTGTCCCTCAGCTCCGACAGCCGTCACCTCACTTTCTGTCTTGGGATCTGACTGCTCCCGGAATCCCACGTGGTGGATTGATCATCCTGTGTCTGCCTCCTTTCACTCACCTGCAGCCTTCAAGGCTCCTCCCTGCTGCAGCACATGTCAGAATTCCTTCCTTTTCAAGGCTGAGCAATATTTCACTGCATGTATAATGCACATTCCACCGTTTGGCCAAGGAGAATAGCTTTATTTATTTAAACATTTTTTACTGACAGACATTTAGGGTTTTTCTTTTTTCTACTTATGGACAAAGCAGAAAAATATACTCTTTAATATATTTTTTTCTGTCAGATGAGATGGATGGGTGGGTCACAGAGTACAAACATTTTCTGTGTTACAGACATCACCAGACACTTCTCCCTGAGCGCTACCCTGACTCCTGTTCGAAGCACAGTGTTTGAGGGTGACTGAGAAAGTTCCAATCTTTGAAAATTTGACCAAGCTGGTTGATTAAAATTTGATGATATCATAGTTTTCATTCACATTTTCTCAAGTGTTCTCAGAGGCATCGGTCATTTATATTTTTTATTTGGTGAATTTCCTATTTCTAACCTTTGTCCACTTCTGCATTTTTTAAAATCTTTCTGCTCTTCTTTCTAGGATATTCATACATTTCCTGGTCAGGACCCTTTATGGCATATAATCTCTTTCCTTAATCTGCAGTTTTCTTCTCCCATTGCTTATGATGCCCTCTGTTGAACAGCAATTCACATTCTAACGTAGTGGGCACACTCACAAGCTTCTCCTGTACGATGAGCTTCTTACTTGTCATCTAAGAAATTCTCCTACACAATATCGTATACAAATTTTTTTGTATTTCCTGCTTATACGTGTTTAAATGTTTTGCTTTTCACCTGTTTGTCTTTGGAACTTCTATCTGTACTCATGTGTGTGGTGTGTGTGCATTTCCTTTGGTACAGTATTGCTGTAGATAGGGTTCCCCTGGGAGTAGAGCCCGAGACAAAGACTTGAGTGCACTTGGTAAAAACAGCAGGGACGGGTGTCCCTGGAAGGCATGCTGATGGGTAGGTAGCACTGTGGGCAACCAGGACTCAGCCAATGGGGCCCTTGAGAAGAAGGCACAGAACATGCCTGCCCTTGTCCTTTGTCACCTGCTAGGCACTCTTCTGGGGCACTGTCTCCCAGATCTTGCAGCTGCTTTTCTTGTGGGGTGAATGCAGTCTCCAGGGGTTCCAGGAGCACATGGAAAATACCTCTGTATGTACTGGGTGGAGGTGTGAGAGGGAGTAGCCGGGGCACCTCTGTGTCCACCACAGTGTGAGACTGGAATCACCACTTACTTTGCTCCAAATGGACAAGCGACCCAGTACACTGTATTTGGCTGTCCTTGTGGGGCCGTCAGACTATTGTAATCATCACAAGTCTTGATCCCTGATAGGGAAAAGCCCTCCTCTTGCTTTGGCTTTTTGTTCTTTGAAATTGCTTTGGCTGCATTTGGTCCTTTGCTTTGGTTTTTGCGTTTTAGGATTATATTGTCAAGGCCTCATTCAGAATTTGATTGGAATGTGTCTTCATAGGTTAATTTAGGAAATATTATTGTCTATTTCTCTCTATGAACATGTTACGTGCCTCCATTTCTTCAGGTTTGCTGCAGTGGTAGCAACCTCCTCCCAACCTCCCTCATTCCTTAATGGCTTTTGTTGCTACTGTTAGTGACAGTTTCTTCTGTTTTCTAATTGGTTATTGCTGCATGTAGGGATATTATTATCTTTTACCAATACATTAACCACAAACCCAGCAATTCCATGTTACCTGTATTACCTTTCTAGGTTCGTAGAAGCTCTTGGACTGTCTGTGTAGACAATCATATTGTCAGCAATAAATCACAATGGGTCGGTTCTTTCTTCCCGTTATTATTTCTTTTCCTTGTCTTACTGAATTAGCTGGGATTTCCAGCACAATGTTTCACTGGTATTCTTATTTTCCCCGAATTTTAATGGAAGTGCTTTTATTTATTTTATTTATTTATTTTTTTATTTTAAAGACAAAAGAATGGAGACATACGAACCAGAACAAGCCATAAACAATATCAAAAATACATAATTGTACAGAACATAGCAGGGAATTAGCACCGGGTGCTGTATTACATAATGTCATCTTCACACTAGCTAATACACAAACATTAAAGGAAATACCAAATTATAGGGAAGATAGTAGGGAATCAGCACTGGATGCTGCATAATATAAAGTTACCTTCACTTCTGTTAATACAAAGACGATTGAGGAAATAAAAATTATAGAGAACATAGAAGGGAATTAGCTCTGGATGCTGTCCTACATGTTACCTTCACCTTTGTTACTCAGTTACACAGATGATGGCCCATTTGATCATTCAATTTTCTCCTCCCTCATCTCCATTGCCCTACCACTCAATTAGTCATCTTCTCTGTGATAATAACTGTACTCCTGGGTTTATCTATACCCCTGAACTCTCGCCTTGGGAAGAGATATAGCTACCTCAGACTATACTATAACATACATGGGTATATACAAACTGCCATGGTTGGAGGTGGAAAAGCACGTATGCTCACAGCAAACCACCCAGCTTCGCCCTGTCGCTGTGCTATGGGTGGGGGCGGGTCCAGTTGGTGGGGCACCCTCACGGGGCCCACTGCGGAGCAGCCACGGGGCCCATGGTGGAGCAGGTGCGGGGCCCTTGGCAGAGCAGCCGTGGGGCACGCGCCCCTGTCAGGGTGCCCTCAGTGACCCTTTCGGTTCTGTCCCGTTGCCTTGATGCCAGAGGCCCTTCCTTCTCCTCCTCCCTCCTCCTGATCTCCAGTATTACCGTTCCCACCCCTTGAAGCTGGGCATTGGATGAACTTACGATGCTTGGTATAAGGGCTTGAAATATCCCCGGTCCGTTCTCACTGTGTTAGTTCAGGATATGAACTGAGTTTAAAGATAAGTTCTAGAACAGAGTTGGAGGATTTTCTCGGGTCTGCTGTATAGAGTATGTTGTTGTTTTTCAGACTCCTGGTCTGCTGCTTTTCATCTAATTTGTTGCTATGGGTTCATGCAAGGTTCATATGTGCAAGCTGTAAGGAGACCCTCTTGGTGCTCACATTAATAGTTTGGGGTGAGTCCTGAAGACCATGGATTCGTCCCACCAGGAATAGGCGGTGCTTGCTCAAGCCGCCGAGACTCAAGGTGCTCCCAGAGAGAGTTCAGGGTGGGAGCTGAGTCCTGGCAACCCAGCTCATGCTTCCTGCCTGATGTTGGAGTGAGAAGGGCGTGGAGCCACGTGATCCACCTCCATCTGCATCTCCCTCCCATTGTGCTGGAGCCCCCATCCGCTCCTCGGTCGGATCCGTGGGAGCCACCGCGGCTCACTAGTGAGGTTCCCTGCTGCTCTCTGCCGGTAGCCGCTCACCCAGCTGAGAGGTAGGGGGTCGAGGCAGGTGCAGAGCCAGGCGTGGTGGGCTGTGTCCTAGTTGCATTGATTCTCTCCAGGCGCTGATTAGGAAGGTTGCCCAGGGTGGGGACTCTGTCCCAGTGGCTGTCGCAAGCTCTCATTCTCACACAGGGTTCGACAACTGCTCCCGACCGCCACTGCCTCCTTTCCTGGCTGTGCCCTCCTCTCTCCAGCCCTGGATCAGCTCTCGAAACTCTGCTCTCCCTTGGCCGAGTCGGGAGGCTTCCGTGAGCGTGGGCCTCTGAAGCTGAAGCTGCGAATGCCGGAACGAGGGTGCGGGCCATGGGTGTGTTTGGAGCACTGACTTCCTCCTTCTCCTCTCCCCCCAACCCCGGCTCCGCCAGGGGGATCTCCGATCCTTTCCTCCAGCAGAGGTTTTGCTTAGTCTTTCCGAGGGCTTGAATTCCCATTTCAGATCCTTCCTGAGTTCAGGATACCCACCTCTTTCCCTTCTGTCCTTCACCTGTTGCTATATTCCTATATTCCTTTGTCTGAGGGGCATTCCTCCGGGAGGTTCTCTCTCTGCTGCCTACCCGGTCGCCATCTTGAAGTCCTCTCGTAAAATTTATTTAGTTATTTGTTACTTTCTAGTGAATTGACCATTACATTTCTAAAGTTCTGAAATGGCCAACAGACCATAGAAAGATACCACTTTAGGCTCCTGCTTGAAACCAACAGCTTCAGAAAACTGCTGGCCTTGATTCAGGGCCACAGAAGTGCTTTTAATATTTTAATTTTGTCATCTTTGTTGTAAGTTTTTGGCTGACACCTTTCACTAAACCAAAGGAATTCCTGGGGCTGGGGCAGTCCTGGTACCAAAACAAAAAACAAAACAAAAAACCCAAAGGAATTCCTTTCCAGTTTTAGTTTGTGTCATGAATAAGCTTTGAATTTTATTACATGTTTTCTTCCATTTCTTGAGATGGTGATTTTTTTTCTTTTAATGGTATCTGAATATTTCCCTAAGACTGACTGTGTACACCCGAGTCAATCCCAAGTTAGTCCCACTGTATGCATTTTATTTTTATTTTTATCTTTATTTTAAGAGCAGAACATAGTTATTAGGGGAAAGAAGAGGTCCTGACTGGGTTACGAAAGACCCTGCCTTTTCTAGGGATTTTTATAGAGCAAAGCCAGGATGTGAGGCAGGTCCAAGGTGGAAAAAATGAGAAATTGCAAGGTGGGTGTATGCATTTTAAATTTTAAATGCACTGCTGAATTTGCCTTGTGTGTGTTTTACTTAGGAGTTCTGTATCTAAGTTTAAAAATGGGTCTGGTTTGTAGTTTTGTTCTTAAAATAAGTGAAATCTTTTATATTCTCAGGCGTTGTCTACCGTTTCATCTAAGGTTTAACCTTTGCTACCGTACAGTTGTTCATCATCTTCTCTAATGGTTTGGAAAGTCCCTGCTGTACTCACAGTCAAATTCACCCCTGCTCCTAATATTTTCCGGTCACCCTTCATCTTCTGAGTGGATTGAACTTGCTAGAGTCCCTCAGCTTACTGGTCTCCTCAAGGAATCAGTTTTCCATGCTGTTGATCACTGGGCCCCTGGGGAGCCCCTGTATACCGTCTTTCTTTCTTATGGGATTCACATGACACTTGAGAAATAGCATAAAGGGGAAGCAGTTGGGACAGTGACTATTGTCTCTGAGGCTGATGAGCTTGGTGTGGGACAGTGAACTATTCTGGGGCCGATGACACTTCCAGCTGAAGCCTGCAGCGGGGCATAATCGTGTCCCCAGCTATACAAGTGGCCAGCTGCCACCGTCTCCTGTACCCAGGATATACGGCTGTCCTGTTCAGTCACTCTGTAGCCAAGAAAATTGGGGGCTGGATCTTGGCTGGAGGGCGGGGTAGAGAAGAGAAGGCAGCAGCAGGTGGGCAGGCCACACATGCGCAGGGCCTTGTGCAGTGAGGGGGCTGGCCCGCCCCCTGCAGGGCTGCACGGAGGAGCAGGCGGAAAGGAGCGCCATGCCCCTCTCCAACTTGAGAGGGGCCCTCAGGAGTTAGCTAATTACCTGCGATACTTCAAAGTTCCTACTTTCTTAAGGTTTTTGTTTGATTGTTCGTTTTTGAGGCAGGGTCTTCCTAAATTTCCCAGGCTTGGCTTGAACATTCAATCCTTCTGCCTCAGCCTCCCAGAGAGCTGGGAGTACAGACTTTCAGTACCAGGCCTTGCTGGTTTTCTCTTAATTTTATTCCTTCTACTTCTTTTGACTTTCTTTTTAATAGTTTTCCAGCTTCTTGAGTTGAGTGCTTTAGCCATTGTTTTCTATCTTCATTTTTAGAAACTACCATAGAGTTTTGGATTACAGTGTCCACATATTTTCAGTATAAACACTGTTTAGTCAAACATATCCAAACTTTGAAAAAGTTATGTAAATTTATGAATATTCTACTAGTAATTTTATGAGCATCCAGCACTGAACCTGGGCCACACTAGACACTCCCTAGACATTTGCTGACTGATGGTGTAAACTCAGAACTGAGCACTTGTGCACTTGAATTGCCCCCACAAGCCTCAAAAAAGTGTTACTTTCATAGATGTGTTCTCCTAAATTTCTTTTTTTTTTTTTTTTTTTGTCTTTTTGAGAGAGGGTTTTGCTATGCAGTTCAGGCCGGCCTTGAGCTCACTTTGTGGCCCAGGCTGGTCTTGAACTTGCAACAATCCTCCTGCCTCAGCCTCCTGGGTGCTGGATTATGGGTGTGTGCCACCATGCCTGGCTTGTTCTCCTAAATATTTTGTCACCTGCCTGTAGGGTTCTCTCATTTACAATTTTCTCAGGCTAATTTCTTATTTTTAAATGAGTGGGGTTAAAATTCAAAAACAGTGTGGATCGCCAGTTCAGTTGCACTGTCCTAAGAGATGGTGGCCCGTAACATCTGATTCCTCAATGTGTTTAGGGTTTCCTCTGTGACCTCAGAAATGGTCAGTTTTTGTATATCTTTAGTGCATGTTTGAAAATAACAACTATCATTTATTTGTTGGATCCACTGTTCTGTGGAAAGTCAAGGGACCTTGTGAATATTGCTGTTCAGAGAGACTGCTGGGCTGGCGGCTGACTTCCCGCTCATCTAAATGACTTGGTTTTGCATTGTACACCTTGCAGCTACGTCATTAGGGACCTGCAAATTCATGACTTCCAGGACAGTGCACTTTAGCGTTATGTGGCATATTTACAGTATTTCTACCTAATAATGCTTCCTGCCATAATTCTTATTTTACTGTTTCCCGCCCAGCTTTTGTTAGTTAATATTTGTCTGGCGTGGCAGGGCCTTTTAGTTACCCTCTGGTATTAATTTTCTCCTCTTTTAGGAGCAGATGAAAATTGTATTTGTGGTGAGGATTCACCCGACTGAAAGATTACATTAAATAGCCTCTCTTGTAGCAGGGCATGGCTCTACGGCTAGGTGCGCACTCATGAGATGTTGGCAGAACAATAATGCTGTTTGAAGAGAGTGAACCCAGGGAAGAAGGTATCTTTTTGTTCTGTTTCCTTTTCCCCTTTCTTCTACCTAGAATGTTGAGCAGATGGCTGGAACTTCAGCAGCCATCTAGGAACAAGAAGTTGCCTGACGGAAGGTAGGAATGACTAGAACAGCGGAACAGAATACCTGTCCTGAATCCCTACTGACAGTGGGACTCTCTTACGTCTTTCAGATGCCGCCATCCATATCCTTCTATGTAGCAGAGAAGTGCAAAGACACTACTTTTTTCCCCAGTTTCATGTTGTCGAAACAGATTCTAATACACACCAGGTATATAATTTTGTGTATATGACTTTATTTTAAAAAAACCTTTAGTGTTTTTCATCAGGTCTATCTGTCCACATGTTTTCAATATCAACCCTTTGTTTAGTCATGCATATCCAAACACTGAAAAAGATATGCAAATTTATAAATATTCTACTAGTAATTTTATGAGCATCCAGCACTGAACCTGGGTCACACTAGGCACTCCCTAAACATTTGCTGACTGATGAGCAAGCAAATATGCTACAAATATGCCCTCCCATCTGTCATGTGTATTTTGACTGTAATTATGTTTTCACTGCACTGACATTAACATTTTTTATGTAGCTCAATACGTGTACCTTTTGTCTGTTTGGCTTCAGGGTCTGAGTTATGCTGAGGCCCTGCTTCTCCAAATTATAAGTACATCCTCCTCAGTGTTAGGTTGCTCTGATATCTGTGTGTGCAGGAATACTGAACTGATCAGGATTTCTGGTGTTCAAAGCGAGGTGCATCCTTCCCAGCTGAGAATTAATCCTACCAACGTCTGCATGGAAGAGTGCATCTCTTCCCAGGGACCTGGCCGGCCACGTTGGTGCTCTTTGGAAGAAGCAGAGTTGAGTACCCCATGTGACACCCGTTTCTCCAGACCTCCTCAACCCTGCATGCCATTCTTGTCCCTCCCTAGTCTGAGACAGTGGCATGATAAAAAAATATGTTTTTGGCCTTTGCTCCTGGGGCAGAGGTCCTATGTCCCTTGGATGGGACATCTCTTTCTTTTCTAATGAGGTGGCACTTGGCAGGTCCCTAGATAGCATAGGATGGGCACTGATTGTCAGAAAGACCAAACCTTGATTAGAAGCCTGGAGGGTTTGGCCTCAGGGATGGGAGGGGCTGGGGACTGGCATAGTGATTGACTGCGCCTGCATGGAGGAACTTCTGGGACGGGGTCTGGGACTTGGGGCGGGCGAGTGTGCGGCCCGCAGGAAGAGTGGTGAGTGAAGCCCCGCCCCGCCCCGCCCCCGCCCTGGGTGCCCTCCATTCAGCTGCCCCCAGTTGTACCATTTATTATAACCCTGTTTGCATCAGACTCCCCAGCTGAAAATCCAAACATGAAATTCTCCAAAATTTAAAATGCTTTGAGCACTAATAGAGTGTGACAAAGTGGAAAATTTCACACTTGGCCTCATGGGAGAGGTTGCAGCCAGGATGCAGGCGCACTAAAAAGCCCGTGCAAAGTGATCCTCAGGCTTGTGTGTGAGGTGTATAGAAAACAGAGGTTAATTGGGTGGTGTTTAGCCCGGAGTCCCATTCCCAAGACGTCTCATGAACAATCGCGCACTGTTTCTTGACAGGGACACATTCTGACATGTGTTGCTGGGCAGTTTTGTCACTGTGTGACTATTATGGAGCTACAAGACCACTGGGCAGCACAATCTTAAGGAACCATTGTGGATACGTGGTCAGTTGTTGAACAAAATGTTGCCACCCAGTGCAGGACTATATGCAAATGTTCCAAAATCCTAAAACATCTGAGCTTCTGAAACTCTATTGGTTGCAAGCATTTTGGGTAATGGATATTCGACCTATAGGAGGAGTAAAGCACCATTCTGAGTTCTGTAAACTCTTCTGCAAGTTGTAGAGCCGGAGGAAGAGGAGTTTTGTGAACCCCTGATTTGCAGCCAGTTGCTTAAAAGTACAGGTGGCCCAGGATTTGCTCCTGACGTCTGTGGGATTTGATGCCACCTCCAGGGAAAGAGAGTCAGAATTTTTTTCTTTTTTTTTTTTTTTTTCGGTACTGGGGATTGAACTCAGGACCCTGCGCTTGCTAGGCAAGTGCTTATTCCACTGAGCTATATCCCCAGCCCCGAGAGTCAGAATTGAATGGAAGGTTGGACACCTGGCTCGTGTCAGAGAATTGGTTGGTGTGAATAAAATCCCATATGCTTGGTGTCAGGAGGCTAGAAATCCCCCAGACAACTGTCCAGACAAACCATCAGCTTCTGCCCTTGAATCTGTGTAGATCTGTATTTCTGGCCATCTTTCCATTCAGGCAAAGTGGACACCCACACACTACCTCTGTTCTGCTAACAGGAGGATCTAGCTCCTCTAGGTCCTCAGGGCTCTCTGAGAGGGGCTGGAACCTCACCTGCCCATCAAGCAGGACTGGGGCTTTTCCTCAGCCAACTGGTGGGAAAGACAGTACCACAGGTATTCCTGGGCTTCCAGCAGGGTGGCAGGTGCTGGCCAGGAGATTCTCCTGACTTGGGCACAGCTGTTCCTAGGGATTCTCCCTGGTGGGACTGCATAGCCCACCCTGCATCAAATGACTGATCTATACAATCCCAAGCTCCTTTTGTATCAGTTGGAAACAGACAGAGTGGGACAAATTTCTGCTATTTGGCTTACTAGGTCCCTGCAACTCACTTCATTGTGACACCTTCACCTGAGAGGGGAACTTAGTCACTGTCCACTGGCCCAGCAAGATGGGAGGTGGGAGCAAGTGTTTCCACATGGTAGTGCTACCCATGGCAACTTCCACAGGGGCTCTCTGGGCCCTCTGGCTCAGAAATGGGCAGAAGCTGGTGTTGCGCCGGTTACCTGTACTCTTAGGTACGCGAGCTGCCTCTGTTCCTGCTTTCGGGTCTCTATTTGTGCTTCTCGCCTTCTGCCAGGAGTAGCACCCGTTGGAAAATTGTGTCCCTCCACAAAGATGCCCCCAAGTCCTAGTCCTCAGTACCTGTGAACGAGGCCTTACTTGGAAGTATAATCAGAACCACGCCCAGGACCCCTTGGGAATACCAAAGTCCACCCTGTGTCCAGCCCCTTACATAAGGTGTGGTAATATCTGTAAATAGGCTGTGCGTATAGCCTCACATGTATTTTAAACCATTTCTAGATTATGTACTCTGCCCAATATGATGTAAATGCTATGTAAATAGTTGTTACACTGTATTACAGGGAACAAGAAAAAAGTCTGCACACATCCAATAGAGATGCAATATATGGTTTTCAAATGGTTTTGATCTGCATTTGGCGGAATCTGCAGGTACAGAACTCACGGGTACAGAGGGTATCTATGTTGTCTTCAGAGATGTACTGAAGTTGAGAGGGGGCCACACAGGGGCCCTAACCCAACATGCCTATGTCCTTATAAAAAGGGAAAATTTTTATAAGGATAGAGACAGACACAAGGGGAAGGTCATAAGTAGGTGAAGGTGGAGATGGGGATGGTTTCTCCACACCCCAAGAAATGTCAGTGAAGGCCAACAAGCCAGCAGGAGCCAGGAGAGGCGTGTGGAGCCGATTGCTCCTCACGGCTCTCAGGAGGAACAAACCTGCTGCCGTCTTGACTCTGGACTTCTGGCCCCCAGAACTGTAAGCAGTAGTTGTCTGGGTTTTTTTGATTAACATCTTACATTTTATAACACACTCATATTTATACAGGAATTGTGTTTGTTTACAAGTACCAAGTACAAAAGGGAAAGAATCATGAACCTAAGCAACTGTGTCACTGACTACACTCAACAAAGTTAATACCATCGTCCCTGTTCCCCATTTTTTTTTAAGTCTGGGAGGAAATGGCAAATGCCACCCATATTCGCCTGATCTTTAGAAGCTGTGCAGCTCCGCACACATCTGGGTTTCTGTGGGGCAGAACTGAGGCTTCACGGTGTTCCAGGACAAATCACCCAGCGGGAAGTTGTCCCTGGCTGTCTACGTTTCGTTGCTCGTGAAGAACAAACTCCTGGGGCCTCCAAGCCCAATCTGGTGGTTTGCATCTCGGCACTACACTTTACTTTCCAGAGTGGGGACGTTTTGGTGGCAGAGTTCTAGTCCTTTGGTCTGAGTCTAGAGGTGGGACAGATCTGTACTCATGGAAAAGCTGGTGTGTTTCAGGAGGTTGCCAAGGGGCAGGTGAGGGCTGCTGTCTAGGAAATTTAAGTCCATTTGGGTCTGAGTGTGGCACATCTGGAGCCCTGGGTAATGAGGGCCCTGCTTCTCTTCTGAAGGAAGCATCTCTTCTGTGTACTGAAGTTTAAGACAAGTGAGGATTTCTCACTATCTTCACTTAGAGCCTTGGGGTTGTTCTGAGGTAACAGACTGTGAGTGGCAGTTTCTGCTACTGAACTGTTTATAATCTGGTCCACGGGAATGCGGTGTGAGGACTGGGTGCTATCAAAAATGTCCCCCCACATCCTGGCTTGGTCCGTCTGTAGCCGGTGGTCTGGGGGCCCTAGCACCTCTCAGGTCTGGGTCTTCCTGGGGACCCCACCTGGCTGGAGACAGTGTAGATGACGCATCTGTCTGAGCAGGGATGGAGGACATTCCTTTACAGCCAGGCAGAAGCATCTGAGTGTGGACACTATGGGAAGGGACACTTACAAATCAAAGGATAAGTCTGTCTGAGAGCAAAATGACACAGAGGAGTCAGAGACAATGCATGGAGTAGAGGGGACCAATTGTTGGGAGGCACCGAGCAGATCTGTCTGCAGGCTGATGGACGAAATGCCATTTGTCACGGGCCTCCCAGCTCTTGGGGAGGACTAGAAGGATTCTTCCCCAAATTCACCTGGACACCCGTACTAATTGGATCACCACCAGGATTTATACTTTTCCAGAGAGGCAGGCTCTGTCCTTGAGGGAGCACACCTTGGAATCTAGGCCAATCATCCCATGGACAGGAGCACCAGGTGCACAGCACCTGTCACAGAGCTCTGATCGACCCCCCAACGCCATGGGCTGCGTCAAAGAATCAGTCAGTTGTAGGCATAAAGACAGGCATAGGTGATAACTTCATGATCAGAAGCTTCACTGGAACCACCTTGGGCTTTGGTAAGAGCCACTTTTGAGGTGACATGTCTTGGTGACATTCTGCTTCCTGGAGTCACAAGAGTCCTCCAGAGAAGCTATGAATTTTATTTCTGAAGGCTTCTGTTCCTGGCCAAGGGTATGGTTGGTTGCTCAAGGATTTGATGGTCTTTGTGGACAACTTCTGATTCTGCAGGTAGTGTCCCATTTTCCTTTTATTATTAGATGAATCCCTGTACTCCACAGGAATCTCTGGGCTGTGATGGATGTGCAGCTGCAGCGCTGTCCTGTCAGTGTAGGGACAGCTGTACTTGCCCTGGAGGGTCTTCAGCCCCGATTAGTGCTGTGTGATGGCTCTTGGCCGGGTGATGCTGAGCACCAGGCTGTTGGGCAGGATCTTGCCACAGCCGAGCATAGTGCCCAGGATGTTGGTCCACATGGCCTGTGACAGTTGCTCACCAACAGCTGGATCTGCTCCCTGGCTGGCTGCTCCAGGTCCACAAGATGTTGCCGTGTTGCACGCCCCAGAGCCGTGGGTGCCACCACCGCCTCTGAGCAGATGTTTGAAGCCACTCAGTGTCTAGACTTTGTCATGGAAGCTCAGGAAACAGACAGAGCCTCTGCCACCATCACCCCCTCTGTGGGTCCTCCCGCACCTCTGTGGGTCCTCCCGCACCTCTGTGGGTCCTCCCGCACCTCTGTGGGTCCTCCCGCAGACCTGCACTTTACATCCCGTCCCCTCCAGCCTCACCCACCCATGTCTTCTCTCAGTGATGGATAACAAGCCAAGGTCACCTCGAGGCTGTACCTGGCTGTGGGCCAGGAGCTGCTGGGGCCTGGCCTATACTCCTCGATGGGTACACATTCCTGTTGGCCACATCTGGACCTTATTTTGCTTCTTTTGTGTCCTCAGGTTGGCGCTTCAAGAGTGGCCACCCCAGCAAGGGATTGATGTCCAAGACCATAAGCTAGGGACAGGATATGGGTCTTGTTTCTTCTGTTCTATTATAAATGTGGGATCTTAGAGCCTTGTTGCTCCAACTTTGGGCATATTTAAATTACAGTATTATACATTATTTTCTTAAACACATTAAAAAATTTCCCTATATTGCAAATTCATGATACTAATTTCCAGGAAAATGGGAAGTCTTTGATTAATGAATCAACTAAAGAATAGTGGAAGCTGGGAGTTGTGGGGCAACCCTGTAGCCTCAGCACTTGGGAGGACAAGACAGGAGTATCACGGCAATTTCAAGGCCAGCCTTGAGTACACAGTGAGTTCAAGACCAACCTGAGCTGCATAAAGAGACCTTGTTTCAGAAGACAAAATAAACAGTTGAGTTGGAAGATAAATCCTGCTTTCCCTGAAACAGGATCAGGAAGAAATAGAGAAAGCGTAAAAGCTCCCCATACTGTGACATCTACCCATGAATTGGGAAAAAATTTTTAGCTAACTTCCCCTCAGACAAAGGACTTCTATCTAGGATATATAAAGACATTTTAAAAATTAGGCCCCCAAATTCAAAGACCCAACCCAAAAATGGACATCTGAGATGAATATACACTTCTCAGATGAAGAAGTACAAATGGCAAATAAATATCTGAAAAATTATCAATATCATTGGTTATTCAAGAAATGCAAATTAAAACAACACTGAAATTCCATCTCACCCCAGGAAGAATGGCTATCATCAAGAAATCAACCAATAACAAATGCTGGAGAGGCTGTGGGGAGAAAGGAACCCTACTCCACTGTTGGTGGGAATGTAGACTGGTGAAACCACTGTGGAAATCAGTGAGAATATTGCTAAAAAAACTAGGATTAGAGGTCCATTAGACCCAGCTATTCGCCTTCTGGGAATTTTTCCAGAACAATTGAAAACATCATACCACAGTGATATATGTGCACCTATATTTATAGCAGCAGAATTTGTCATAGCTGAATCCTGGAAATAACCCAAATGCCCATCAACCGAGGAATGGATAAAAAAGATATGGTATTTTTATACAATAGAGTATTACTCAGCTACAAAGAAGGATAAACTCAAGGATTTTGTAGATAAATGGATACAACTAAGACCACACTCATAAATGAAATAAACATTGAAATACCATTGTATTGTCTCCCTAGTGTAAGAAACTGAAAGAGTAAATAAGATCCAAAATACACAATAGATATTGTGAAAGAGCAACTGGGATAGGGGAAAGGAGAAAAGAAGGAAGGGGAAATATATATGTATATACATGTATACACACACGATAGCTAAAATAATTGTACTACTAATTTCTTTTTTTTTAAATTTTATTTTAAAGACAAAAGAATGGAGACATATGAACCAGAAAAGCCATAAACAATACAGAAAATACAAAGTTATACAGAATATAGTAGGGAATTAGCACTGGACGTTGTATTACATAATGTTGTCTTCACATTAGTTAACACAAAAACATTAAAGGAAATACCAAATTATAGAGAAGATAGTAGGGAATTTGCACTGGATGCTGTGTAATATAAAGTTATCTTCACTTCTGTTAATACAAAAACGATTGAGGAAATACAGAATTATAGAGAAAATAGAAGGGAATTAGCTCTGGATGCTGTCCTACATAATGTTAGTTTCACCTTTCTTACTCAGTTACACAGGTGATGGCCCATTTGATCATTCAATTTTTCTCCTCCCTCATCTCCGTTGCCCTACCACTCAGTCAGTCATCTTCCCTGTGATAATAACTGTACTCCTGGGTTTATCTATATCCTTGGACTCTCGCCTTGGGAAGAGATATAGCTGCCTCAGGCTATACTATAACATACATGGGTGTATACAAACTACCATGGTTGGAGGTGGGAAAGCACATATGCTCACAGTGGACCACCCGGCTCCGCCCTGTTGTCGTGCTATGGGTGGGAGCAGGTCCAGTCCATGAGGTGCCCTGAGTGGGGCCCAAATCAGAGCAGCCGCGGGGCCCACAGCGGTGCATCTGCGGGGCCCACAGTGGCACAGCCGCGGGGCCCACTGCAGGTCATCCGCGGGGCCCACTGTGGAGCAGCCGCGGGGCCCACAGCGGAGCAGCTGCGGGGCCCACAGCGGAGCAGCTGCGGGGCCCACTGCGGGTCATCCACGGGGCCCACAGTGGAGCAGCCACGGGGCCCAATGTGGAGCAGCCGCGGGGCCCACTGTGGAGCAGCCGTGGGGCCCACAGTGGAGCAGCTGTGGGGCCCTCAGTGGAGCAGCCGCGGGGCCCTCAGTGGAGCAGCCGCGAGGCACCCTCTGTGACCCTTTTGGCTCTGTCCCGTTGCCTTGATGCCAGAGGCCCTTTCTTCTCCTCCCACCTCCTCCTGATCTCCAGCATTACCGTTCCCCACCCCTTGCAGCTGAGCAATGGGTCTCCAAAGCTGAAGCTGCGAATGCCGAAACAAGGGCATGGCCAAGGGTGTGCTTGGAGCGGCAACCTCCTCCCTCTCTGTCTCGTCTTCCTCCGACTGCGCCATGGCAGATCTCTGATCCCCTCCTCCAGAGGAGGTTTTGCTTAGTCTTTCCGAGGGTTTCAGTTCCCATTTCAGATCCTTCTCGAGTTCAGGATATCCACCTCTTTCCTTTCTGTCCTTCACATGTTGCTATATTCCTATGTCTGAGTGGCATTCCTCCGGGAGGTTCTCTCTCTGCTGCCTACCTGGTTGCCACGGGTTCATACAAGGTTCATATATGCAAGCAGTATGGAGACACTCTTGTTGCTCGTATTAGTAGTTTGGGGTGAGTCCTGAAGCCTGTGGACTCGTCCCATTGCTGTCAGGAACA
>PVLD010021870.1:0-30498 GCA_004027595.1 Dinomys branickii
ATACAGCATCCAGTGCAAATTCCCTACTATCTTCTCTATAATTTGGTATTTCCTTTAATGTTTTTGTGTTAACTAATGTGAAGATAACTATGTAATACAACATCCAGTGCTAATTCCCTACTATATTCTGTATAACTTTGTATTTTCTGTATTGTTTATGGCTTTTCTGGTTCATATGTCTCCATTCTTTTGTCTTTAAGATAAAATTAAAAAAAAAAAAAAGATGGGTCCCAAAGTCCTGTCTGCAGAGCACAGGTCTGTAAAATCAGCCCACACCA
Source organism: Dinomys branickii (assembly GCA_004027595.1). Classification (NCBI taxonomy): domain Eukaryota; kingdom Metazoa; phylum Chordata; class Mammalia; order Rodentia; family Dinomyidae; genus Dinomys; species Dinomys branickii. The sequence goes on from PVLD010021870.1 coordinate 279, forward strand.
CGTCTGACGAGTTCTTTGAAGAACTTCCTCCTTGCTCAGGTCCTGTTTTGGTAGAACACAGACCCAAGTGTTCCTCTCTCAGGCCTGGACACTGGCCTTACGCTATGCGCAGTGAGGTTCCTGGGTTAGATCTGCCCCGTGGCAAAGTAGTAGAATGACACCTAGGACAGCTGTAGTTCAGCAAGAGATATTCCTGTTCTGATGGCTCAGGTAAGCCACAGCTAGCGGGATGTCTTTGATACCTCATGCAGAAAGCTGGTTTAAGAATAAGGTAAATACAAAGGAAGCTGAGAAATGGAGAGCATCCTGAGGACAGCTGGGGACGCTGGATCCAATCACACCTGAGCACCACTTTCTGCACCATTCTCTTAGAGGGAGCCAATAAATTCACCTTTGGTTTAAGCCAGTTTGAGTTCAGTTGTTTTTTTTTTAAACTTCCTATCAAAATAATCCTAAACAACTTACTACATCCCTCCAAAAGAGAGAGCAGAGGCTTTATGTTGGATTCTTTTCATTATAGAACATCTGAAGCTGCTCCTCACATGTAGGGAACAAAGACCAGAAGCTAAGACGGGTGTCTGCCACTCATTAACTGTGTGATCAGCACACTGGTGCTGCCCTTCCAAGCCTTATTTAATTCTTCACTTGTGAAGTGGGGAGAAACATACCTCTCACAGATGTGAGAAGCAAGAGAGACAATGGATAAATAAAAGCTTGTAAACTGAAACAGGACATAAGAGTAAGTGATCATCATTAGATTGTAATAGTAAGTGACTTACCCAGAGTAGAAATAGCAGTAGTATTGGAAAAGCACTTGCCGAGCTGTGAGTAGCTAGTAAAAGATGTATCCATTATATTTATTTTTTATTGTTTTTCTTTTGAAATAAGGTCTTATGATGTAGTTCAGGCCTGCCTTGAGCTCACTGTGTACCCCAGGCTGGCTCTGAACTCGTAGTGGGCCTCCTGCCTCAGCCTCTCAAGTGCTGGGATTATAGGTGTGCACCATCACACACAGCTCAGGATGTGTCTCTTAAAGTGTGAACTTGGAGGCAACTATAGGAAGAAAATGGGAGAAATCCTTGAAGGAAGACTATCTTATTGACATGAAATAGGAGCAGCCCAGGATGGAAAAATCATGGGGTAAAGATAGGAATGATTAAGGCTGGCATGGTGGCCCACACCTGTAATCACAGCACCCAGGGGGGCTGAGGCAGGAGGATTGCAAGTTTGAACCCAGCCAGGAGAGTTTAATGATGTAATGAGACCCTGTCTCAAAAAAAAAAAAAAAGATAAAAGGCTGGTGGTGTGAGCTGGACATGGTGGTCACACCTGTAATCCCATCACTTGGGAGGCTGAGGCAGAAGGGTCACTTCAAGTTAAGGGAGGAAAGGCTTATTTAGCTCATTGTTTACCCATGTTTCAGTCCATAATTAGTTGGCTCCAAGGCAGGATGGCAACAGTTTGTGGCAGCAGAAGACAGCAAAAGCAACAAGCACAAAAGAGGAGCAAGCTTCTTTTCCTCCCTTTTATTGTATGTAGACTACCCACCCCAGGGTAGGTGTAGCACTCACACCCCCAATCCTAGCAGTAGACAATGAACTAATCATAAACTCCAGATTTAGCTGCCTCCAAAAAGCTCACCCCACCCCCATGACCACATGGAGCTTTGGAGATATATCCAGACACAAACCATACCAGCAGACCTGAACTACATAGGGAGACCTCATCTCAAAAAAAAAAAAAAAAAGATGTATCTCAGAGCAGTGGCCATGGGCTCAATCTTCAATCCCCCATACTACAAGAAGAGAAAAAGGAAAAGAAAATGGGAGCTATAGGTCATAAAGCAAGAGTGACTCAGGTTCCAGCACCTGGAGAAGAAAGGTTCTCAGGATGCACCCAGCCAATATCCTAGTGCGGAAAGACTTGAAACCCGCTGGGTACCCCTAAGTCTAAATTCAGCGCATAATTCTGTCTAGCAGTTATTAGATTCTCACTACATGCTAGCTCCCTGGTCATTGCTATACATCTATTGTGTTACATAATCTTCACTGTAACCCTTTGAGATATGAGCTAAATCGTGTCCTCCACAAAATCCATATATTGAAGCCCTAACCTCTAGTTCCTACCATGCAATGGGATTATATTTGGAAATAAGACATTAATAAGGTGATTCAGGGAAAATGAGCTCATATAAGTGGGCTTTAATCCAACATGACCAGTGTCCTTAGAAGAAGGGACAAGGACTCAGGCAATATATAGACCAGGGGACAGCTGTCTATAAGCTAAGTAGAGCAACCTCAGAAGAACCAACATTATCAACACATGATATTGCCTCCAGAACTGCAAAAAAAAATTACTGTTTAAGCCACAAAATGTGTGTTGTTACAGCAGCTTTAGCACATAGTATTATATGCCGATTTTATACATAAGAAGATGAGTTAATTGACTTGCCCAGTGTCGCATCTCTAATAAGAAGAGGAGCTGGGATTCGGCCTCAGAGAGCTTGCTCCAATGACCGCATTTAACTTACCATGCCATATGAATCATTTTATCAGCGGAGTAAGCGGCAGCATTGCTGGAGATGGCAGCCAGCGGCTCGAAAGTGCTCTATTACTGGGCTTCAACCACAGGTCTCTTGGAAATCGCTCTGTAGAGTGGATTGTTCTGTTGCATTTTTGTTTGTTTGACACAGGGAATGCTGTGTAGTCCATTCTGACCTAGAACTTTCAACCCTTCTGCCTCAGACTCCTGAGCACTGGGACTGCATGTGTATGCTGCTGTGCCCAGCTTGGAGTGGATTTCACTCTGGAAGTTCTGACTACTTCCATCCATACCATTTGACAATGCACCAGACCATCTGAGTTCATCTCAAATGTCGTCTGCGAATAAGAAGCTTCCCCTGAGTCCGGTTTCCTCATCCATAAACGAGGATAATGACAGCCGAGTCCTCTCCAGAGTTCAAGACTGAGTGAGATATTGATGAGACGCTGTACTCGTAAATTGCCGTACACTTGAGAAACCTCTCAAAATTCTTTGCCATTATACTTGTGGAACCAGAAAGTATCAGTTCTGGAATTCAAACTGGGTTTGTTTTGATCCCTAGTTACAAGTGGCCCTCACAATGAACTATCCAAAGTTCCAGAGCTCTGAAACAGAGGGCAGCAGTTGTGAGGTCAGATAAATAGGAATCCATATTCTTTTTTAAATTCTTTTTTATTTTAAAGATAAAAGAACCAAAACATATTAACAAACACATAGACATAAATAAAACAATAAAAGCACTGGGCATGGTGTTGCACGTACCTGTAATCCCAGCACCTGAGAGGCTGAGGCAGGAGGATTGCGAGTTTGAGACCCGCCTGGCCTACAAAGTGGGCTCAAGGCCAGCCTGAACTGCATAGCAAGACCTTGTCTCAAGAGACAAAAAAAAAAAAAAGTCCCACAATAAAATCTATACAGAATTCAGACAAGGTGATAGGAAATGAACAATGGTTCTTCTACATATTGTTATCTTCAAATTGGTTACTCAAATAAACAAATATAGGCATGTAAGATTGATCAAACAAACATTAACTGTTCCTTTCAATAAAGCAATAGAAATTAGTAGTACAATTATCTTAGCTATCATGTATATATATACAAATATATATATTCATATCCTTTCTTTCTTTTCTCTTTTCCCTCATCCGAGTCATTCTTTCTTTTTGAACAGTTTCTCTTCTTTTTGCAATATCTATTGTAACTTTTAAATTTTATTTACTCTTTGAGGTTCTTACACTAGAGAGGCAATATGTTTACATGTGTTTCTGATTTATTTCACTTATGTATATGGTCTCTAGATGCATCCACTTACCTATAAAAGTGTCGAGTTTATCTTTCATTATAGCTGAGTAATATTGCATTATATAAAAATACCATATCTTTTTTATCCATCCCTCAGTTGATGGGCATCTGGGTTGTTTCCATGATTTAGCTATTACAAATTGAGCCGCTATAAACATGGGTGCACACATATTGCTGTGCTATAATGTTTTCAGTTCTTCTGGAAAAGTACCTAAAAGGGAAATAGCTGGGTTAAATGGGACCTTTAATCCTAGTTTTGTAAAGAATCTCTACACTGATTCCCACAGTGGTTATACCAGTCTACACTTCCAACAACAGTGGAGAAAGATTCCTTTTTCTCCCACAGCCTCTCCAGCATTTGTTATTGGTTGATTTGTTGATGGTAGAAATTCTTTCTGGGGTGAGATGGAATTTTAGTGTTGTCTTAATTTGCATTTCTCAAATGACTAATGATGTTGAACATTTTTTCATGTATTGATCATTTGTATTTATCTGAGAAGTATGTATTCATCTCAGATGCTCATTTTTGTATTGGGTCTCTGAATTTGGGGGCCTGATTTTTTTTTATTTCTTTTATATTCTAGATAGAAGTAGAAGTCTTTTGTCCAAGGGACAGTTGGCTAAATTTTTCCCAACTTGTGGGTTTCCTTTGTGCTTTGTTGGTGATTTATTTAGATGTGCAAAAACTTTTCAATAAGATGAGATCCCAGTTTTTGATTCTCTGAAGTATTTCCTGTGCAGTTTGGTTTTTCTTCTTGAACTCTGCCTACCCCATTGTCTTCAAGATTTTTACTTACTTTCTCTTCCAGTGGATTTACTGTTTCTGTTTTAATATTTAGATATTTAATCCATTTTGATTTTAGTTTGGTGCGTGGTGATAGACATGGATCTAGTTTCAGTCTTCAGCATGTGGTGAGCCAGTCTTTCCAGCACCATTTATTAAAGAGGCTATCTTTCTTCCAGTTAACTTGTTTGGTCCCTTTGTCAAAGATAGGGTGGCTGAGTGGTTGTGGCTACATCTTCCAGTCTGTTCCATTGATCCTCAGGTCTGATTTTTTGCCAACACCATGCTGATTTTATCACAGCAGCTTTGTAGTATAATTTCAAGTCAGGGGTTATTATGCCACCTGCCTTGCCTTTGTTGTCCAGGATTGCTTTCGCTATTCTGGGTCTCTTCTGGCTCCAGATGAATTTTAGGAATGTTTCTCTAGACCTGTGAGGTATACTAATATTTTGATTGAGATTGCATTGAATCTGTGTAATAATTTGGGAATATGGCCATCTTTACAATGTTGGTTCTTCCTATCCATGAGCAAGGAATGTCCTTCCTTTTTCTGAAATCCTCTTCAATCTCTTTTTCAGAGTAGTATAGTTTTCACTGTATAGATCTTTTACTTCTTTTGTTAGATTGACTCCTAAGTATTTCAATTTTTTGGATGCTATGGTGAAAAGTATGGTTTCCTTAATTTCTCTTTCAGTGTGTTGTTTGTGTATAGGAATGCTATTGATTTTTGAGGGTTAACTTTATATCTGGCTATGCTACTGAATTTGTTTACTAATTCTAGGAGTCTTTGAGGTCTCCTATATAGAGTGTCATTTCATTTGTGAATAATGATAATTTCACTTCTTCCTTTCCTATCCTTATTCCTTTTATTTCTCTTTCTTATCTAATTGCTCTAGCTAATATTTCCAGAACTATGTTGAATAGGAGTGGTGACAGTGGACACCCTTGTCTTATTTCTAATTTTATTTATTTATTTATTTATTTGCGGTACTGGGGATCGAACTCAGGACCCTGCACTTGCTAGGCAAGCGCTTATTACACTGAGCTATATCCCCAGCCCTTATTTCTAGTTTTAAAGTGAAAGCTTTCAGTTTTTGTCCATTTAACATGTTAGCTGTTGATTTGTCATAGATGACTTTGATCAAATTGAGGTATTTTGTGTAGGATTCTTTTTTCATGAATGAGTGTTGGACTTTGCCAAAAACTTTTTCTATTGAGATTATCATGTGGTTTCTGTCTTTAGCTCTGGTGTGTTACATTTATTGATTTGCATATATTGAATCATCCCTGTATCTCTGGGATGAATCCTACTTGGTCATAGTGTATAATCTTCTTGATGATTTCCTGCATTGTTTGCTAATATTTTATTGAGTATCTTTGCATCTATGTTTATTAGGGAGTTTGACCTGTAGTTCTCTTTTTTGTTTGGGTCTTTCTCTAGTTTTGGTATCAGTATAATAATTGCCTCCAAAAATGAGTTAGGGAGAATTGCTTCCTTTACACTTTCATTTAATCTTCTCTGAATTTCTTGTAGAATTCAGCTGTGAATCCATCAGAACCTAGGCTTTTTTTTTTTGTTCATAGGTTTTTAATGACGTTTTCAATTTCATTAATTGATATTGGATTATTCAAGATTTTTGTATCTTCTTGATTCAACTTTGGTAACTTGTAAGTATCTAGGAATCTGTTAATTTCTTCCATGTTTTCCATCCTATGGGAGTGAAGGTTTTCAAAGTAGGTATTGATGATCTTTTGAATTTCTATAGGATCTATAGTGATTTCACCCTTTTCATTCCTTATTGCATGAATTTTAGTTTTTCTTTCCTTTTTTGGATAAGATTGGCTAGGGGTTTATCAACTTTATTTATTATTTCAAAGAACCAACTCTTTGATTCATTAATTCTTTGTAGTGCTTTCTTCATCTCAATTGCATTTATTTCTGCCCTGATCTTTATACTTTCCTCCCTTCTTTGGGCTTTGGGCTTGACTTGTTCTTCTTTTTCTAAAAGTTTCAAGTGCAGCATTAGGCTATTTATTTGTTCTCATTCTGTTTTCCTGATGTGGGAATTCACCACTATAAACGTCACTCTGAGGACTGCATTCAGTGCATCCCACAGATTCCAGTAGGTTGTATTTATGTTTTTGTTTGTCTGTAGGTATTGTCTAATTTCTTCTTTAATTTCATTTCTTACTCATTGATTATCCAGGAGGCTATTACTTAATTTCCATGTGTTTATGGAGTTTTTGTGGTTCCTTTTGTCATTAATTTCCAATTTCATTGCCCTGTCGTCAGATAATATGCATGGAATAATTTCAATTCCTTTGCATTTAGTTAAGCATGTTCTATAGGTTAGTATGTGGTCTATTCAGAGAACATCCTGTATGAGAAGAATGTGTATTTTGATGTTGTGGGGTGGAACACTTTGTAAACGTCTGCTAAGTACATTTGTTCTCATGTTTGGTTCAGTTCTGTTATTTCTTTGCTGGTTTTTTGTCCAGTTAATCTATCTCTTTGTGAAAATGGGGCATTGAAGTCTCCCATTACAATTGTGTTATTGCTTATTTGATTTTTTCATGTCTATTAATAATTGTCTTATATAGTTGGGTGCTGTTGTATTTGGTGCATATATACTTATGATTGTTATCTATTCATCTTGAAGTTTCTCACTAACAAGTATGTAGTGACCTTCTTTATCCCTTTTGATTATTCTTGGTTTGAAACTGACATTGTCTGCAAAAAGTATAGCTACTACTCCTGCTTTTTTCTGTGTTCCTGTTGCATGGAAGATTGTTTTCCAACCTTTGATTTTTCAGTCTATGAATTTCTTTTTGTGTTAAATGTGTTTCTTGTATATGGCATATTGTTGGATCTTGGTTTTGGATCTGCTCTGCCAGTCTGTGTCTTTTGATTGGTGAGTTGAGGCCATTTACAATCATGGTTATAACTGATATGTATTCACTTATCTTGGTCATGGTATTTTCCTGCTGTTAGTTCCCTGCTTTTCCCATCTGTTTAGTTGCCTGGTGGTTTCTTTGTGTTGTTGTTCTTGGAATTGTGGTCATTTTTATCTTTGTCTAAATATCTTGTAGTACTCTTTATAGCATTAGTTTGGTGTTCATAAATCTCTTCAGTTGTCCTTTTTCATGGAAATATCTTATTTCTCCATTAATTTGGAAAGATAGTTTTGCAGGGTACATCAATCTTGGCTGGAGTTTGTTTTCTTTCAGGACTTGAAATACTTCACTCCAAGCTCTTCTAGACTTGAGGGTCTGTTTTGAGAAGTCTGCCATGATTCTGATGGGTTTTGCTTTATATGCGATCTGTTTCTTTTCTCTAGCAGCTTTTAATATTTTGTTCTTATGCTGAATTTCTGGAATCTTGATTATTATATGTCTTGGTGTACTTTTAGTTTGATCAGGAATATTTGGAAATACTTCATTTATTTATATGTCAAATTATTTATCCACACTTGGGAAGTATTCTACCATTATTTCTGTGAAGTTTTTTTTTTCATGTCATTTGTGCTGTCTCCAGCTTTCTTATTGACCCAAATCAACCTTATGTTATTCTTCTTCACTTCATCTTGTAGCTATTGGATTGATTTTTCATTGTCTCTTGTTAATTTTAAGATACTTTTCATTATCACTGTCTGTAATTCTGTCTTCAAGATCCGAAATCCTATTTTTTCCTTCATTCTACCTGTTGTATATACTTTCAGTGGAGGATTTAATCTCTTGGATTTCTATTTGGATCTGTTTCATGGATTCCATTTCTTTCCTATGCTGGGCATTATCTGTTTCCATCATTTTTCTAAGCTTGTCTATTCTTTTATCTGTGCCTTCTCTAATACCTTTGACTTTAAGTATCATTTCTTTCTGTGCCTGAGAGATTATTTTCTCCATAGCTTTTCCACCTTTTTTTTGACTTCTGCTGCTATCACTTCAGAAAGTTCCAGTGTTTGATTTCCAATTTCATCTTAAGTTCTGGGCTTGTCCTATGTGAGCTGGGGGCCTGGGGTTGCATTTTGCTTCTGCATCTTGTCATTTCCTATTTTCTGTGTTCTATTTTTTTATGTTGATACCACCCAGTTTCTTAGGATATATAGCTTTATCACTAGTGTTTTAGTTTCCCTAGAGGGTGTCTGTTCTTCAAGGATGTCTTCTAGATGTATGTGGTGTGGTTTGTTATAGCTATCCCAAGGCCCTAACTCCCCAATTTGTAAAGAAGGCAAGGTTAGTATTTGGCTCAGTTCTTAATCTTTTGATACTGGGCTGTGGTAGTGACTATGATGTCATACAGTCACAGTGTTATCACACAGGGCAGAAAAACTGTTTATAACATGTGTGACATCCTGGCTAAAGTAGTACAGTTAGTAATAACAATAGTTTCAAGTGCAGCTTAAGTGCTAATAACCAGTAACCTGTTACCTCTGATGATGGGAGTAAACCCTAAAATTATGTAACAAAAGCAAACATATATTGTGCACTTGTATGCAGTGATTTTCCCCTTAGTCAGGTGATTTTACCCTTCTGTCAGGAGCAGAGGGGTTCAGATGTTTAGCAGACTGGCTAAAATAATGAGTAAGGTCGCTGGGGATATAGCTCAGTGGAATAAGCACTTGCCTAGCAAGCGCAGGGTCCTGAGTTCAATCCCCAGTACCGAAAAAAAATAAAATAAAATAAAATAATGAGTAAGGTCAAATACAGTAGAGTAAGGGCTGAAGATTAAAGGTGATCACCCAAGGTTGGGAAACTGAAGGACACAGAAAGGAAAGAACAAAATAGAATATAAAGGAGTAGTCAGAAAGGGCAGGAACAGTGTTTACTTAAATTCAAGTAGTTGAGGAAGGAGAGAAAGTGAGTCTACAGAAGAGAATGAGAAAGAAAAGATGGTGGGAAACCTAAATGCTGAAAAAAGAAGAGAAAAAGAGAAAGAAAACAAAAATGAACCAAAGGAAAAAAGAAAGAAAAGGGAGGTGAGAGAAAATAGAAAAACCCCAATACAGAACCAAATACAGAAGAAAACAAGATGACATCCAATCAGACAGGAGAGGAATATCTAATTAGACAAACAAGGACAAATGAAAGTAGTAAAATACCTCTGTTCTGTGTTAGTGTCCATATTTAATCCCAGAAATGTGTTGGGATCTTGGCCTCTGGATGTTGGGCTTGGGACTGGACTTCTGCTGGTGCATTTCTCCAGAGTTCAACCACTGGCTTCTTGCTGCTGTGTCAGACACTTCCACACTATTAGTCTCGACAACCACTCTGCCTTTCAAGGTCATGTTTATGCTCGTGCGCATGGGACCTGGCTGTTGTCCTGTGTCTCAGGTTCTGGGGTTCCTGTCAGTCTAGTGGACAAAGGCATGTGTCCTTACACTCCCCTCGAAGATCCTGCTGTCCGTGCTCAGAGGCCCTGCCACCCCACAGAGAGAATGGAGGAAGTGCAGGGTGTGGACTCACTCTGTGTGCAGGCCCCACAGTTCCACAGAGGGAAGGAGGAGGTGCCAAAATTCATATTCTAACTTCGGTACCTAACAGTTTGAGTGAGTTTCAGTATGTTAGTCTCTGAACCTCATGTTTCTTATCCATAAGACTAAACTAATAATTCCTTAAACTCATATGGTTTAAGTGAAGTAAAACCTATAGGGTGTGGGTCAGTTTACAGTTACACAGAGGATTTTTCTTCTGTGGGAAACTGTTTTAGGGACAATCACACTGGCCAGGTGTGGTGGTGCCTGTAACCCAGCACTCCAGAGGCTGAGGCAAGAGGATCAACACAAGTTTGAGGCCGGCCTGGACTCCATAGTGAGTTCAAGGCCAGCTTGAACTACATAGCAAGACTGCCTCGAAATAAATAAATACATAAATAAATAGTTAATTAAATGACAATTGCTATTGGGGAGGAATCTAGTATAAATGTTCCTTGAAAAATTCCTAAATTGTCCATAAAATAAAATAAATAAAATTTCATATATGTCATCCTGTACTTCTTAGGTACTCAAGTCTGGGAAAACTGAGGAAGACACAAACACAATGCGTCTTTCCTGGCTGGGGTAAGGCTCAGTGGAAGAGCCTCAGTTTACCAAGGTCATGGCCACAGGCTCAATTTCCAATGCTAATGAAAAAGAAGCCTAGTTTCAAATATGAAGACACTGTGCATTTAAAATTCTGTTTGTTTGTTTTTTTCAGACTGTGTAGTGCAGACTGGCCTCCAGTTCTCCATGAACCTCCTGCCTCAGGCTCATGAGTATTAGGAGTATAGGCATGCACCACCACACCTTGTTAAATTTCTTTCTTTTTTTAGGTTCTGCATTCTTTTTTTTCTAAAGTGATGATTTTTTGTTTTTATTGGTACCAGGACTTGAATTCAGGACCTTGCTCTTGCCAGGTAGGTGCTGTGTCACTGAGCTGTATCCCTGGCCCTAAGCTGATAATTTTTCATTGGTACATTTTAGATCTACATCATAATAACAATCATCATATGAAAGTTGTACCTGTAGATGATCTATCTTGCTCTCTTTTTTGCCATTCCTCTTACCTACAATCCCTCTTTCCTTACTTATTTACAAAAGTTTCATTTACATTTTTTCTAATCTCTTTTTTCTTGTCCTTGTCTTCCTTTCCCCCTCTCACTCCTTTATCCCCTTCTCATTTGAACATTTCCTTCTTATTTCACCATACCTATTATACATGTTGATCATTATTTGCACTTTCAGTTTTTTACACCAGAGGAGCAATGCAGTATTTAAATATGTGGGTTCGATTTATTCCACTTAAGAGCACGGCCTCAGGGTACATCCAGTCAGCTAAAAATGTCCCTAACTTACGCTTCCTTATAGTAGGGTAGAGCTCCATCCTTCATCCATGCATCGGTTGGTGGGCACTTGGGCTCTTTCCAAACCTTAGCTGTTACAGCCGTGTTGCTATAAACATGGGTGTGCATATGTCACTGTGCTATGATGTTTTTAAATCTTTTGGAAAGAGAACAAGAAAGGTAATAGCTGGGTCAAACGGAATCTTTAGCTTTAGTTTATTTCTCTTTTTTATTAATTAATTAGTCTTTTTTGAGGCAGGGTCTTGCTACGCAGTTCAGGCCGGCTTTGAGCTCACTTTTTTTTGTCTTGTTTTGTTTTGAGACAGGGTCTCACTATGCAGTTTAGGCTAACCTGAACTCACTATGTAGCCCAGGCTGGCCTCAAACTCATGGCAATCCTCCTGCCTCATCCTCTTGAGTGCTGGGATTACAGGCATGCACCACCACGCCCAGCTCCTAGTTTTAGTTTCTTGAGGAATCTCCACACTGATTTCCATGGTGGTTGCACCAGTCTGCACTCCCACCAACAGTGGAGAAGGGTTCCTTTTTCCCTACAGCCTCACCAGCATTTGTTATTAGCTGATTTCTTAATGGCAGCCATTCTTTCTGTGGTTAGGTAGAATCTCAGCATTTTTGTTTGTTTGTTTGTTTGTCTATTTTACATCTCTTGAATGACTAGTAATGTTGAACATTTTTCTCACGTATTTGTCATTTCTCCTTTATCTGAGAAATTTGTATTTCAGATGCCCTTTTTTTTCATTGGGTATTTAAATTGGGGGGCTCTAATTTTTTTGAGTTCTTCATATATTCTAGATATGAATTCCTTTGTTTCAGGAACAGATGGCAAAAGTTTTCCCATGTTGTGTTTTCTCTTCACTTTGTTGGTAGTTTCACTGCACGAAAGTTTTTTAATAAGATACAATCCTGTGTGATTGGGGCATTGTTCATAAAGTCTCTTCCTACACCAGTGTCTTCAAGAGTTCTACCTATTCTATCTTTCAGCAGATTTAGGGTTTCTGTTTTAATACTTAGATCTTTGATCTAGTTTGAATTTCTAAGAGACAGGAGCAACCAGAACTGAAAGATATGGGTCCAGAGATACAGCTCAAGCACTCCTGGCAAGTACAAGGTCCCTAATTCGATTCCCAGTATCAAAAAAAAAAAAAAAAAAAAAAGATATGGGTCTAGTGTTAGTCTTTGGCATGTGAAAAGCCACTTTTTCCAGGACCATTTATTAAAGAGGCTATCTTTCTTCCAGTGAATATGTTTGGCACCTTTGTCAAAGATAAGGCGATTGAGTATGTTTGGAGTTGTTTCTCCCTCTTCTAATCTGTTCCATGGATCCTTGGGTCTGTCTTTTGTGAGTATTATGCTGTTTTCAATCACAGCCTGAGTGAGCCTCATTGTTTTCGTGAAGTCAAGAATTCAGATATTATAGAAGCCAGCAGCTCTAAGAAATTTGTGGAGTTTCTTTCTTGTAACCAGTTTCTGCCAGATATTGTAGCACAGCTTTTTGTGCCTTTCCTGCAGGCAGCTTGAGTGTCATCAACAGAAGTTCAGTAAAGAGGAAACAAGTTTTTGAACTTCTGCAAGGTTGAGTCCAGGTCAATTGTCTTTAAGTCTAAAACTGGGGTCTTCATTGAAGAAGGGCTGGCTGACCGGAGCCAACTGAAGGCAATAAAAGGCATTCTTCAGGTCCAGTCAGGTGTACCAGCAGGCTGTGGGTGGCAGAAGACTGAGGCAATATATGTGGAGGCAATTGAGATGGCATTAGCAGCTCAGAAATCTTGAATTGGCTTTACAGGCAGGAGAAGTATATTTCAGCAGTTTGACACTTTATAAACATTTTGTGGTTTTGAAACCTCTGTATGTGTAGTTGAATTTCTAGCTGAGTCCCTTGTGGAATGGGATACTATTTGATTAGGTGGGGGTCACCCCACAACAGACTTTATAGAGACAGAATTGTGGAGCTGGAAGAGACAGAGAAATATGCTATCTCAGAGCAGCCAAATCTGTTATCAGAGCCTCCCTGAAAACAGTGCAAGAGTTCCTAAACGCTTGTGGCAACTGAATCTAAGTGAGCTGGCTTTTTATCTCAGGATCTCCCCAGTTGCAGGGGGTTCTGGGACCAACTTGCAAGTAGAAGAACACATTTTTGAGATGTCCCTGCAGGCTGCAAGTGTGTGGTAAGAGGCAAGAGTGCCAGTTGCCCCAGTGATAGTAACTTTTTGACAGAGGGAAGTTCTTTTTTCTTTTCTTTTCTTTTGTTTTCTTTTCTTTTTGTACCAGGAATCATACTCAGGACCTTGTGCTTGCCAGATAGGCACTGTGCCACTGAGCTATATCCTTGTCCCGACAAAGGGAACTTTTGAAGGCTGAGTGTTCTATTCCATTGTCTACCAGCAAAGTCACAGTTTTGCCACCAACTTTTGCAATGACTGTAGGTTTCCTGGGGCCTAATTTGATAGATTTCAGTCTGTCCTAGCTATTCAGGCCGAACAGGGTACAACTCATTCATCAGGGCTGACAACCCAATTTTTCCTCAGTCAAAATGTGGACCTCAAAAGGAATTGTTGACAGTTATTTAAGATGGGCATTAAATGATGCCATCTAACAAGGATAGGTATGTGGGGGGAGCTGTGTGGCTGAATGCAAGGAGTGGCTACCTGGAACCAGTTCAATTGGCTGGAAGATGATTTGAGAGTGAGAAGGGAAGCTGTAGGTGTTGGCAGCAGCTGCAGCAGCTGATGAGGGTGCTAAGGTGGGATTCTTGGGAGGAATGGGCATCCTTTTCCTTTTTCTTTGACATGCAGGGAGTGGTTTGGTTTCATTTTTAACTCTGTAAAAGCCCCTTTTCCCACAGTCAGGGACTGCGGGTTTTAACTAATTAGTTTCCATTCTATCTCCCTACAGTGTATGTTGTGTATCCTTCAACAATGGTACAACAGACAAAGCATGGGTGACCCACAGAGAGAGACCATTCAGATGCCTGCCTGGCCCCTCTTCACGGGGACTTAGGCAGAACTTAGCTGAAGAATGTGCAAGGCTTCCATTATGCCATATGTCAATCACCACAGAACTATAGGCGAGGGCCCAATCAGCGACCTCAACCAGCACTTCCCAGGCTTGGTGCCTACTGCTTACACTGTCTGCTCCACTCATTCACGCATTCATTCAGCAGACACTCACACTCAGAGGTTAAACATTCTATCCCTCCTCTTCCCTTGAGGGTGGCCTTAACTAACAAGAGTTGATTAAGCTCTTCTGCTTGAACTGAGCAGGACTGGCAGACTAACTAGGGTAACCCCAGGGGTTTTATCAAAACCGGGCAGACACAGACAGACAGATTGCATCCTCCTCCCTTTGTGATTCCATGTGAGACCCTCAGTGAGGAGCAAAGAATCCTCCTCCAGATCTCCAAGGGGAAATAACGAGGGAACACCTTCCCATCAGGACCCATCTATGAGGGCCACAATCAACAACCAAAGAGGTCAGCATGGTTGGTCCTCCCAGATGCAACAGCTAGCAGAAACACAAAAATGACATCCAGGATTAGGAGGCAGATTTATTTATGTTGACAGGCACTGATCAGGATCATTCCTAGAATATCAGGCCCTGATCTCTGGTGGTGTAGGGCTTATGCAAGATAAGCAAAAGGAAGTACAGAGGCAGAATGGCTTGCCTATTGGGGATTGGTTTATACAATGTGCATCATAGTGACCAGTTATGCATCACAGTAACCAGCTGTTTCTAAGAGACAGGAGCAACCAGAATTGAAACAGGAACTATTATCTGGGCAACTAACAAGCTGAAATATATTGGGGAGGGCATTTTCTGCTACAGACATAAGTATCGATCTTATTAATTTCTGTAGGATCTGTGGTGATTTCACCCTTTTCATTTCTAGTTGAATGAATTGAGTCTTTCCTTTTTTGATAAGGTTTGCTAAGGTTTTTCGATTTCATTTCATCTCAGAGAACCAACCCTTTAATTCATTGATTCTTTGTATTTTTTGTCTCCCTTACATTATAACTTCCTCTATCCTATGATCTTTGGACCTGACTTGCTCTCTTTTTCTGGAAGCTTGAGATTCAATGTTAGGTTGTTTATTTGAGCTCACTCTGTTTTTCTGATATGAGAATTCACCACTATAAATTTCACTCATAAGACTGCTTTCCCATAAGTTTCAGTATGTTGTACTGGCATTATTGTTTAATTGTAGGTCTGTGACCTATTGGTTATTCAGGAGTGTGTTATATAATTTCCATGTGTTCATAAAGTTTTGTGGTTTCTTTTGTCATTGCTTTACAATTTTATTCCACTATGTTCTGATATGCATTGGAATAATTTCAATCCCTTTGCATTTACTTAAACATGTTCTATGAGGTAATATGTGGTCTCTTTTGGAGAATGTCCCAGGTGCAGCTGAGAAGAATGTATTCTGATGTTGTGAGTGGAACACTAAAAATCCACTAAGTCCATTTGTTCAAAAGTTTGGTTCAGTTCTGATATTTCTTTGTTGATTATTTTGTCTAGTTTATCTATTTGCCTATTTTGTCTATTTTATCTGTCTAATTGTGACAGTGGGGTATTGCAGTCCCCCGTTATAATTGTATTACTGCTTATTTTATTTTTCATGTCCTTTAAATGTGTTTTATGTTGTTGGTTGTGCTGGCATTTGGTGAAAGAGATTGTTATTTCTTCCTCTCAGATTGTTCCCTTATAAGGATGTAGTGACCTTCTTTGTTTCTCTTTATCAGTCTTGGCTTGAAACCCACATTGTCTGTTAACAGAATAGTTATCCCTGCTTTTTTCCAGGTTTCTGTGGCATGGGGTACTGTTTTCCATTCCTTGATTTTCAGTCTATGAGTTTCTTTAAATTAGATGTGTTTCTTATATGCAGCACATTATTGGATCTTGCTTCTTGATTCATTCTGCCAGTCTGTTTCATTTGATTGGTGAACTGAGACAATTAACATTGATGGTTATAATTGATACATATTGATTTATCCTTGTCATATTGTTTTCCTATTGTTGGCTCCCATGTTTCCCCCTCTGTTTAATTGCTTGCCTTTCCTGGTGCATTCATTTTGTTGGGGTTCATTGAGTTGCAGTCCTTGTTATGTCTTTTGAAAATGTCCTTCAGATCATTTTGGAGTGCTGGTTGATGGTCATGAATTTCTTTAGATGTTCTTTGTCATGGAAGTATCATATTTATCAATTTTGAAGGATAGTTATGTGAGG
Source organism: Dinomys branickii (assembly GCA_004027595.1). Classification (NCBI taxonomy): domain Eukaryota; kingdom Metazoa; phylum Chordata; class Mammalia; order Rodentia; family Dinomyidae; genus Dinomys; species Dinomys branickii. The sequence goes on from PVLD010021870.1 coordinate 16,967, forward strand.
TACATGAATTTAGGCTGGAGACTGTTTTCTTTTAGGGCTTAAAATACTTCACTCCAAAGTCTTCTTGCCTTGAGGGTTGTGTTGAGAAGTCTGCTGTGATTCTGATGGACTTTCCTTTATAGTTGATTTATTTCTTTTCTCTAACATCTTTTAATGTTCTGTTCTTGTGTTGAATTTGTGAAATCTTGACTATTATTTGCCTTGGTGTACACTGGTTTTTATCATGGCTAATTGGAGTTCTACCCACCAGGGAAGTTTTCTGCCATGTGAACAGTTATTTTATGTCATTTGCACTATCTTGTAATGGACTCCATTTAATCTTATGTTATTCTTTGTTGCATCATCTAGCAGCTACTGGCTTTTTTTGTGTTATTTGTTATTTTTACAAAGTCTTTCTTTTGATAATCATTAACCACAATCCTGTCTTCTATATCTGATATTCTGCCTTCTCATTGGCTCATTCTGGTGCATATACTTTCAGTAGAATTTTTCATCTCCTGGGTATCTGTTTGAATCTGTTTCATGGATTCCCTTTCTATCCTATGTTGGATATTCATGCTTTCTATTATTTTCTTAACCTCTTTTTTAAAAATCTGTGCCAGCTTTAGAGTTATTAACAATGTCTTTCATTATGGTCACCATCTCTGTAATTATCTGAGAGATTATTTGTGATTTGATTTTTTTCTTGAGCCTCATTCATCTACTTTGTTATTTCTGCTGTTACCACTTTAGAAATTTCAGATGGGTGGCTTTAAATTGTTCTACCTCATTGCTGCCTGGGCTTGCCTTTGGTGAGCTGGGAGTCTGGGGTTGAATCTTGTTTGAGTGTCTTGTCATTTTTCAAAAATTTAATACCTGGATTAATGCTTATAAATTATTTATGGAAGATAGCTTTATTGCTAATATTTAGAACTCTCAGGAAGTGGCTACTTCTCAGAGAAGTTGAACTTTATGTTTTGAATCTACTATAAGATCCTAACTCTTCAATGTATTGGGGATGAGAAGTTTCTGTCTACTTAGCTTTTTGGCCCTGGTTCTTTGTCACTGGCCTATAGTATTTTTTATTACCCTTAGGCAATCTCAGTCTTGGCATACAAAGTAGAACAACTGATTAGAACAATTATATCACCGTGGCTTAAGTAATATAATCAACAATAACAATAGAATCAAATACAGTCTAGGTAATGACATACTGTGGTATTAACTTGCCACCTTTAACTGTATGAACTAGATTTGTGGTTATATAACAAAATCTAAAGCAAACCAGAAAATTATACACAGTAAATATGCCCACAATATGGACATTTTTATCCTCAGGGCATAAAATTTAAAAAGGGTTAAGGGGGGAAATAGGGCAATAGAAGAAGAGAAATTAGAAACAAAGTGAGGACAAAGGAAGATTACACAAACCTTGGGAAACTAGTGAAAAACACAGGAGGGAAAGAGAGAAGAAATAAAAACACAAACAGAACAGAACAACAAAAAAACTAGAAACAGTGTTCACACTTATATAAAAACAATAACAAACAATCCAAAAATCAAAATAAGAAAAAAAATGTCTACTTCAAGGCATATCCCTGCTGTCACTGATAGACAGAGCGGGCAGACAGAGCCCAGGTCCATGTTGATTATTCTCAGCAAGCCAGCCACAGATTTCTGGTGGGGTAGTGGGTAATCCCAGCAAGCTTGCATCTTTAGTTCCGTTGAGGTTCAGGCTGGTTTCTGGCTGTGAGGCTGAAACCTGATTTGTTCAGCCTGCAACATCTCATGTTCCTCCAGCCTGCTTAACTCACTTCCTGCCACTGTGAACTTGGCTCCCTGTCCTCCAGCAGACTTGAATTCAGCAGCCTTATGCTGACACTGGCAGCTGTTAGATGGAGCAGATGCTCTGAGTTCCAAGCTCCATTGGCCCCTCCCCAAGATGGCTACTGGCCAATTGCCCTCTCCTAGGCAATATCTGAACTCGAACAACTCACCAACCACTGCCTCTCCCAGGCAGTGAGGCAGAGCTCAGGGACAAAGCACTGCCTGCCACCTCCTTCTTCTGCACTGAGGTCACACCCTTCACTCTCCTTGTGAGCTTCAAGTCTCACTTCAGCTCCTTGCTGTGTCATGGTGACCCACTTCCCTCCTTGTTCTCTTCCTCATGTTGCTATAATCCAGCATCTGGACACCAAATCTCAGAGAGTCTCCTCTGTTGTTCACTACTCAGCCGTCTTCCAAGTAATTCACCCAGGTAAAATTTAAAATAACTATTAATCCTTTAAGAGTGGAGAAACATGTGGTGATGCACATCTGCACTTTCAGCACTCTGGAAGGCTGAATTAGGAGGATCACAAGTTTGAGGCTAGCCTGGGCAACTTAACAAGACCTCATCTCAAAATAAAAATATTTGAAAAGAGCTGGGGGTGTAGCTTAGCGCAAATGCTCTGGGTTTCTTCCCAGTACAGAAAGTGAAAGGGGAAGGATGCAAGAAAGAAAGAAAGGAAGGAAGGAAAGAAGAAAGGAATGAAAGAAAGAAAGAAAGAGGAGAAAGAAAGAAAGAAAGAAAGAAAGAAAGAAAGAAAGAAAGAAAGAAAGAAAGAAAGAAAGAAAGAAAGAAAGAAAGAACTTTCCCCGCCTGTAGATCCAGCAATTGGGCACATGGACTTGCTCTGTCAGGCTCTGTCACAGTATTGTAATTGTGTATGTGACCATCAGCAAAGTCAAAAGGTAGATCTTTGCAGCTAACCAAGGGACAAGGAACTGAGTAGTAGTTGTCTCTCTGTCTCTCTGTCTCTCTCTGTCTCTCTGTCTCTCTCTCAGTGTCTCTCACCACCCCATCTTCCCCTAGGCATCACATCTACTTGATCAAGACAGGCTAAGCTCAACTGTCCATTAAACAGAGCCAGGTAAGTGGGACCACAGGGAAGCCCCACATAAAGGAGGAGATTTCATTTTGGCTCCCAAATCCAGAAATTTCAATCTGTGCTCAGCATTCTCTAAGGCCAGAGAGATGGTATAATTTGTAATAGTGCCCAGCACTCTGTGGTCTGTGTGATTTCTGTTTTCCCTTGTTTGCTTACACCTCTTTTAAAATTTGAAACCCCTCTTTCAAATAATAACTGCATTAGCTTTCTTTCTCCTGATCCTGAAAGACAGCATTCTCAGCATTCTGAAACAGCATTCTCTCCTTTTCTTCCTCGCCATCAGCCTGACACATTATCTTCTGCCCTTTGATTGAGGATGCAGCCGTTCATTCCATCAGCCACTTGGTCAGTAGATAGCAGTGGCATCTCATCCACAGTGCCTGGGCCAGGAAGTGGGGAACAAATGTGGGCAGCCCAGGCTCTGCCTTTATGGAGCAGCCCTGCCCAGTCTCTACCAGGATCCGGTAGCAGATGGAGTAGAGTTTGGATAGCAGAGGCCATTTGTCAGGGCCTTGACTCATCTAAATGTCCTGAAGCTCAGTTATTTCAACTCTAAAGAGGCCTATATGAAATTCCTGTTTGGGAGCTAGGGGGTATCTTAGTGTTAGACCACATGCTTAGCATGTACAAGGCACCAGGTTTAATCTTCTGCAATTCATATGATTTCATGGACAGTTAATGTGCCTTATACAGTACTTTAAGCAGACCAGAAATCGTAGGCATTATTTAAGCAATAACAAAATGCCTGCATAACTGTGCCATGCTTTTACTTATAAGCATCTATATTATTTAGGACTTGGGTTGCAAGTGAAAGAAACGCGATGAAAGCTGGCAAAAGCCAGAGGAACAGGACTAGGAGCCTGCCCTTCCCAATGGCCCTGTCATCCTTGCAAGATTGGCTCCTATCAAGCAAGGTCTCTCTCCCCAAGCCACAGAAAGATGGCTTTGCTGGAATGGTGGTCAGAAATGCAGTCTGTGTGTTATTTGAATGTTAGAACTTACAGAGTGATCCCTTGAAATCTAATGCACATCCACTACTAGTAGAAGAGGGTTTATTTAGACAGATGCATTGAATTTCACAGTTATGCAGATGCCACCAAATGCTTTAACAATTATATTTGTTCACATATATTAGGAGAATCATTCAAGTTTTAGAAATATAACAACAAAGATCCTTCAATAATGTTAGTAAAACCAGAACACAGTGTCATATGGTCAGTGAGAAGTTTCATAAAAGAATTTTTTCTATCCTCTATTAGCTAAACGCTTTGAATTATGTTGTCACATTTTATAGATCATTGGTAACTTTTTCATTCTTCACCTGTTTCTGACAAAGCTATGTTCACATCTCTCATGCTTGCTGACAAAGAGCAGGCCCAAGTTACTGTGTGCCTCAGTGGAGATGTCCCATAGAAAGACCCGGTCTTTTTTTTTTTTTTTTTTTTTTTTTCCGGTACCAGGGATCAAACTCAGGACCTTGCGCTTGCCAGGCAAGCGCTTATGCCACTGAGCTATACCCCCAGCCCGAGATGTCCCATAGGTCACACAGGTACACACTGTTCATAACCCCACAGACATTCACTGAAGATCTGCGTAGTTAACTGTATGCAAAGTGCATTCCAAGAGGGAAAACAGCAACGAGATATTTGACTGATCCACAAAACCTTTAACAGGAAGGATACTGCCATGAATTGGGCATGGTGATTGTGTTGGGATCTGGTTCCTAGGGTCACAGATTGGGTCATAGTGTGGAGCCTTAAGGATGTGGACAGTGAGAAGGTGCTAAGGTGTCAGTGGTACGTTCACAAGGAGTTGATGGAGTTCCTGCAGAACCCTGTTTAGTTCTCATAATAGGGCTGTCATAAAAGAGCAAGATGTGTCCATCATGATGGCATATGACTGTAAGACCAGAATTCTGGGAGGCTCAGGCAGGAAATTCACAGGTTTGAGTCAAGCCAGGGCAACTTAGTGACTTACTGAGAACCTGCTTCAAAATTAAAAATAAAAAAGGGGGATGCAGCTCAGTGTGAAAGCCCAGGCAGGTTTGCACCACCATTCCTGGGCTCATTAGTTTATTTTTCAAATATAGGAAAAATGGTTTAAGAGCCAGGCATGTTGGTGGGTATCTGTAATCCCAGCACTTGAGAGGCTGAAGCAGGAGGATCCCTGCAAGTTGGGACACAGCTTGATCTACATAGTGAGACAGTTTTTAAAAAATTTAAAAGAAAAATGTGGATTAATAAACACATAGGAAAATTGAGAGATGGCAAGATATGTGAAAAAACAAATATTGTAAAAGTATTAGTAGGATTTTGACAATCATTTTATAGATATGTATTTTAAGATCCTTTTACTTTATTTTCCAAGGCAAGATCTCACTATGCAATTCAGGCTGGCCTCAAACTCGTAGGAATCCTCCCACCTCAGCTTGCTGAGTGCTGGGATTACAGATATGCACCACCATGCAGGGCAATATTCTTTCAACTTGTCATTTTTGTTTTTTGTCTTTCTGAGACAAGGTATCACTATGCAGTTCAGGCTGGCCTTGAGCTTACTTTGTAGCCCAGGGTGGCCTCAAACTCACAGCAATCCTTCTGCCTCAGCCTCCCAAGTGCTGGGATTACAGATATGTGCCACCACACCTGGTCTTGTCATATATTTTAATGTAAAAAAAAGTCATATATTTGAAATTTTTCACTTCAAATGTTGGGGATGAAATATTCCATTATCAATGGGCATGGTGGCACATGCCTGTAATCTCAGCACTCAGCAGGCTGCGGCAGGAATATCACACAAGGGTGAGGCCAGCCTGGGCTACCTAGCAAGACCATGTTTTGAAAAACTAAAATTAAATAAATAAATAAATACATAAAACTGAACTAATTATCCCAGCCATTCAAACTAAGGTCCTAGCCGTTGTCTCTACCGAGAAGCCCTACAGTCCTGCATTTAGAGTCCAACCTGTACCTTTGTCATCTGCCACAGGAGAGAGCAAAAGGAGCAACATTTGCTCCTACTTGCCTCTTATTGCATCCTTACAGTGCCTTAGTCTCAGTGACCAGTGAGCTAGAGGCTGATGTCCCCCTCTTTCTCCAATACTGGCGATTGAGCCTGGTGGTTCCAAGCTATATCCCAAGCCCTTTTATTTTTTATTTTGAGGCAGAGTCTCACCAAGTTGCCAGGTGGACATTAGACTTGTGATCCACCTGCCTTAGCTTCCCTTAGTGCTGGGAAACAGGCATGTGCCACTCTGCCTGGCTGCCAACACCCCCATTTTATAGATGAGCAAACCAAGACTCAGAGAACAGAGATACCTTGCTCAAGGTCACACAGCCAAGAAGCTGGGCACAGCCAGCGCTACCAGACTCTGTAGTCTCTGCTCTTTTCTTCGGGCCATTCTGCCTCTTTTCCTCTCATCTCAAATTTCAGGCTTGAGGTTCATGAAGAGTAATTTCCTGGACTTCAAATGGGCCTAAAACATTCATCCTGGGATCAGAAATACCAGAGTGGGGTTTGCTACTACATAATCCATGACAGACTATCCTTGCTCAGTAGCACAAGAGAAGTGCAACCAGACTGTCTCCTGGGGTGCCATTTAGCAGTCTTAAATTGCGGACATAAATTAGTCTGGCCAAGAAATTTATTTCCTCCCTGATGGAGGCAGCTGCCCCAGGAGCTGCCCCGGGCAGCTCAGCCTCCAGGTCCATGTTTGCTGTGGATGAGATGCAGAGAGCTGCACATTTCCACAGCACCTGACTGTTCCTCCTCGCATGCCCGCTGCCCAGCATCTGCCTTCCCCACAGGACGGAGTGGCCACACGCAAGGATTCCCACATTGGCTAACACAGATCAGCAGCCCTGTATAGTTCCCACCACTCCACATGTGCCTGAAATGTTTGTTGATGGATGAAGAAACCGTGGACAATGCCAGCTTTCTGTCAGCCCTAAATTCAGTCCAACCCCTCACTTGGGCCTTCAAAGGGGCTCGGGCATTTGAAGTTCCCAAGTGATCATGGCTCTGGAGGCCAGAAGCCCAGGATTGGACAGCTACACCTACTCAGCCTCTGGGGAAGGAGAGAAGTGCAAAAGGACCAGCACAAGAGATAGAAATCACATGGTGAGTGAGGAAGTCAAAGGCCACAGAGAGCTGTTCCTGCTCTCCAGGTGATTTGGAGTCCACCACCCAGCTCTGAGTACTGAACACTGGGAATCAAGAGGCCACACACTACTCTCCAGGCCGTGCACAGCTTGACCTGGCTTGAGTATTTCTCCTGCAAGGTCCGACTGCTGACACAGCCCTCACAGTCAAGTGTACAGATGGGGAAATGGAACTTAGTCATATATACACAGATGGAGCCTTAAGAAGTGATTAGGGTTAAATAAAACCACCAAGATGCAGCTCCTAGATTGGATACCAGTGGCTTTATAAGAAGAGGTGGAGGGATCAAAGGAGATACATACATTGCACATGTACACACACACACACACACACACACACACACACATTTATTATCATGTGACACCCTGCACCACCCTCGGGCCTTGCCAGCAAGAAGGCCATCACCAGATGCAGGCCTCTGGCCTTCACTCAACACTAGGAACCAGAAACAACCTGTTTTCTTTATAAAGTGATGTGGTCACATTAATTTTGGTCTTGTAATGCAAAATAAAACAACATCTCTGGGAGGCTGAGGCAGGAGGATCTCAACTTCCAGCCCAGCCTAGGCAGTTTAGCAAGACTCTGTCTCAAAATGAAGAATAAAAAGGATCTGGAGATGTAGCTAAGAGCAATGGCCCTGGGTTCAATCCCCAGTACTACAAAATAAATCAATAAATAAATGAATGAATGAATAATAAAATAAATACAACACTACAGGGCACACCCTGAAGTGGTTATCTTTTTTTTTGACCACAAAATTAAACAATCTCTAATAAAATTCCTATAGAAAACTCAGTCAGAGGGCAAGTACTGTTGTCTTTGCCATGTCACTGGGGATTGAGGGCTCCCAATATTCTTTGGAGAATAAGCAGCAGTTTTGCTGGATGTTGCCCATGCCCAGAGCATCCGTCTGCACATTCACACCAGCAGTCCCTACTGCACAGGTTAACATATGCCACCTAGCACCTAAATACATGGCACCTCCACAAACACATTACATTTCCATACGGCACGAAGCCATTTCAGTCTCAACTAATATCCTTGAAAACTCACATTATCATAAGTTTTAATAAATACAGTAAGAACTATTGGCATTTTACTAAAATACTGAATTTTAAATCTGGAGTTTATTCTATAAATAGGTTCCTCTTTATTTATTTGCTTTCTTGAACACATTTGCTCAAATATTATGTTCTATGAAGTGAACTGTTTCATAGATATCATATAAAAACTGTATTAATATGTGCCTCATTACAGAGGCAGATAGAAGAACTGGATCTCACAGTTAACTAACCTAAAAGTAACTAAAGAAAGAGCTCTGCTTTTTGTAAAACTTTAAAACACAGAATGAAGAATACCAAAGAAACATCTTTTTTTATGTAGAACTCCCACTGGAAATTTTATAAATATATATATATATATATTTGCCTCACCAGTAGATTTTCAGCAAGTCTGGCTGGAATGATGCTATCATGGTAAATAAATATTAACAAAGAAATTAATAAGTTTCCACAGGTTTAGAAGATTTCTTCTGAAAAATAATCATAAATTGAAATTGTATCATAATTTGCAGTTTACATAATTTAAAAAGGTAAGGAAGACACCTTCCTTGGAAGCTTTGTTTCAGGAGGAGGATCATCTCCCCGCCTCCAGGTGTGAATAAGTTCTCAGCTGAGTGGTAACACTTGGTCACAACACTGAAAAGAAATATTTACAACTTTTGAGCAAACTACCAAACACTTAGAAAAGAATAAGACATCAGACTATCCCTAGTAGCATTTCTGGGAGTACAAAGTCAGCAGGAAATGATTATCCACAATGCTGATAGGATTCCTGGTATGTCCTGGAAGCATTCACACAGCAGAGTGCTCATCAGGGCTGTTCTGGTCAGGCTCTATGGGATGCCTTGTCTTTAATTCAACTAAACTCCAGCCCCTTAATAATACTTTCGGCAGGGACATATTCAGTTTAGTGCAAGTACAAAGTGAACATGAAACAAAACTGAAACATACACTAGGAGTAAAGGCTGATGTTAAGATCTGCGGTCTCTCTGAACTGTGTGGACCATCCAGTTCACCTTAGTAGGCCAAGTTTCCCTGAGCACCTCATCAAATTTTTGCTTAAACTGTTTGCTTCTTCATCAGTCTGTCCTAAAGCAAGAGAGTCCTTGAGATACTGTATGTCCTTGACTGAGTTCAGGAAGCTCCACAGTCAACATCAGTGCAAAGAGAGTAATGAAGAGATTCCCGTGCCTTCGTAAAATCAGATATGCATCTTCCCAACACTGGCAGAACCAACCGAACTTCTCTGTGTTTCCTGTTTTTCCTTGCTGAATGACATGAATGAAATCATAAGTAAGAATGTAAGGCACTCATTCTCCTTTAATGCCAAATTTAGATTTGAAATTTCCAAGAATGTGTCCAAAGTCAATGTGGAAAAGCTAGCCAGTTTATTTGACCATTATGTTGTCAGTGCATCTAGAAGCTACACAGTCGCCAGCACAGGATAAGGTAAACTCTTCAGTGGCTCGGTCCAGCTCATCCCCAGAATTGTACTCCTTAAGCTGGTTCGGAAGGGTATCTTTATTGAAGGCCGTGGCAGCCACCACGTTGCTGCTGTTCAGCTGAATGTCAGCAATTGTCTCCGAGGTGCCCTTGACTTCAATGAGGCCAGAGCGGCCTCCTGTTGCTAAGCAGCCATATGGCAGCATCCACAGGTCCAGAGCAGCTTCTTTCCAGAGTAAATCCATCAGGTGCAGTATTTGGAGAGTCAACAAATCCTGTCGAAAATCATCGCCATTTTTAAAAGTCACTCCAACTGAACCCTCACCAGATACCTTGTTGGTGTACACGAGCCACAAAGGCTCCATTTTGGAACCCATGTGTTTGCACTTTTCAATATGGAGCTCTGAGAGGATGGTACACGGGTTCAGCGGTGACTGCAAGTTGGAGAGGGCTTCCAGGCAGGCATTCTGTTTCAAGCAAATGTGCATGGCCTCCTTCCCTTTCGTTCTGTTTAGCTTCACTACATTTAGTTTGATTAAACTATTCAAAGTTTTTGATTTACTGAGTGTTTCAACCTACTTGGAAAGCACTTTCACGTGCCTCACACTCCCTCAACAGTATGCTTCAAGGATGATGCCGAACTGTATTGAGACAGCAGGAAAATGCACCTCTGACCTAAGATGCCAAAATAGAAACTGCCCTATGCTCCGATTAGCAAGTGCTCTTTCTAATAGAAATCTAGAAAGTGCACAATCAGGAAAAGGTTCATATATAAAATTTGGACCACTTTTAAAGGATACTGTGAGAGTTCTTCATCGCTCATCTGACACAAGCAGTCTATAGTGTATTCCCACACGTACTGATCAGGATAGTTGAAATCAAGAAGCTCCAGGGCTTCCCTCAGGGACAGTTTAGGCCAAATCTGAAGCAGTGCCTGAAGCTGAGCACATCTTCAAGTTTATTCCACTTGACTGACAGAAGTAACTTTGGCAGTGACTGTGAGAAATTCTCTCTGCAGTCTTGTCACAAAGTCCAAATAAGATCTATTTCATTTTCACACAGCTGAGGCAAGGGATCCCTGTCCAAGATTTCTTTCAGTACAGGAAGAAACTTTTCTCCACTTTGACTTGATACATTAGCACTGTCACTGCTTGCAATTTCAGCTGCCTTTTCAATAATCTTATTGGGGGAGGGTAATAACAAGGCTGTTTTTTATTCTCCGGAAATCTAATATGCAAAGCTGTTGCATTTTCAGTATATGAATTTGTTTGAACAGTTCCCATTGGATTTAACATTTCTTCAAGTTTGTCAGGAAAAGCAGACCAGCTGCGCAGTGTTATGTCTCCAGACCTCAACTGCCCTTTCAAGTAAAAAAATCATGGTATTAACCCATGCTACAGGATAATGCACTTTTCCAGCTTTCCTAATGGTCTGATATTTAGAGGGATTAATAGTTTTGGTTGATTTCTTCATTTTTACTTTATCCAGAACTGCATAAACAGCAAAGCATAATTGAGCCATTCTTGGCAAGTCACAAGTATTAATATCAAATTCCAGTGTTTCATTCCAAATATGATCATTTTTCCCTGATATCTCTGAACTTACGAGTTTTACACAGGAGCTCAGTACCATGAAAAAGACCAGCCCTGATATGGATTTTTACAGCTTCTTCTGTGTTAAGTTTATTTCACTTAACCAAAACAATTTGGAAAGGCTTGTTATTGTCCCAAACATGAGAAGTAACTCGTGCTTTCTTTGGTGGTAAGGGAAGAGAGAAGTTAGATGATTTCCAATTTATGGCAGCTTCTATGGCAATCACTTCCTGTTTACACATCTTGATCTTGCAGCACTCCACAAGTACAAAGTGGAGCTCAGCCCTGTTTACAACACATTTCTAGATGTACTGAAACTGAATTAGCGGGTAATCACCAAACACATATTCTATTCTCCCAATGACTTGCAGCACATAGTCACCAGTGCTGGCTTCATCCTCCTTCCCATGAATGATCAAATGTTTCTTGATTGCCAATTCACTTACCTTGATGGGATTCTTATTAGTGCATACATGAAAGCTAAACACATCCTGACTATTTTCAAAATGAACAGCTACAATGAGCTTTCCTCCATAAAGCTTGTCTTGCAAATTTTCAAAGATGGATGGATCATGCTCTGGTGGGTATGTCTGCTTCAGCCAGTCAATCCATGATAATCCCAAAAGTGACTGAATCTTCTCGCTGAGTTTGCACATTTTTCTTCAAAATTCATTTGCTTCAGGATCCTTTAAGGCATTAAATTCATGTAGACCTTTACCTATAAGGACTCCAATTTTTTAATCCAATTTTCCCCAGGATCACAACTCTGTGTCACTAATTTGAGCACTGGAAGAAAAGGTCTGACATCACAAATCTTCATGTTTAATCTTCAAGTTCCTCATATACAGCAGTTTGATTAACACTCGCAAACCTATAGGAGTCAATGTCCATAAGCAGGTTAAACATTGGGTAATTGAGAACTTGCTTCTGTAACAGCTGCTTAAAGAAATGGTAAGAAATGGTAGTTTTTCAAGGTACCTCCAATTGGATATAAATCTCAGTGATATGGGTCCATCAGAAGCTATCTGTGAATCCACTGCCCAGATGTCAAGGATGTCTGCCATAGCAGGAGGCATTATGAAGCTGAAGCACATTCATAACCACATGGCCCTCAAAATGATAGCACCTATTTCAGTCTTTTAGAAATAGATGAAAATTTTTTGAAAGTGAGGTTTTCATGGAAGACTTTTTCAGATTGGAAGATATACTGAGTAAGTGGTGATAAGACGCCATCAACTTTAAATTATCCCAGCATCTTCCCATTAGTGCCATAGTCCAGGCATCCTGAGGATTTCTCCCACTGGGCTGGTTCTGCCTCCTTGGTTCTGTAGATGTGTCTTGTTATCTTTTTTTTAAGACAAAATAATGGGGATATATAAACCAGAATATCACAAAAACCAATACAGAAAATACCTGATTATAGGAAGATAGTACGTGAACCAGTACTGGATGCTGTATTACATCATGTTATCTTTGCATTTGTTAACACAGAAACAATAAAGGAAATACTAAATTATAGGGTAGTGGGGAATTTAACACTGGATACTGTATTACATAATGTTATCTTTGCATTTGTTAACACAAAAACAGCTAAGGAAATAGCAAATTACAGTAAAAAATGGGGAGTTGACTCTCAATGCTGTATTACATGTTATCTTCGTCTTTGTTACTCAGTTATATAAATCGTGGCTCTTTCGATTAATCAATTATATCCACCTCGTCTCCATTGTTCTACCACCCCATCAGTCATCTTCCCATTGGTAATAACTGTACTTTTTGGTTTATTTATTCCCTCATGCTCTCCCATTGGGAAGAGACCTGGCTGCTTCAAATTATGGTTTTTTTTAAATTTTATTTTAAAGACAAAAGAATGGAGACATATGAACCAGAAAAGCCATAAACAATACAGAAAATACAAAGTTATACAGAATATAGTAGGGAATTAGAACTGGATGTTGTATTACACAGTTATCTTCACATTAGTTAACACAAAAACATTAAAGGAAATACCAAATTATAGATAAGATAGTACGGAATTTGCACTGGATGCTGTATAATATAAAGTTATCTTCATTTCTGCTAATACAAAAATGACTGAGGAAATACAGAATTATAGAGAACATAGAAGGGAATTAGCTCTGGATGCTGTCCTACATAATGTTACCTTCAACTTTGTTACTCAGTTACACAGATGATGGCCCTTTTGATCAGTTCGTTTTTTTCTCCTCCCTCATCTCCGTTGCCCTACCACTCAATCAGTTATCTTCCCTGTGATAATAACTGTACTCCTGGGTTTATCTATATCCTTGGACTCTCACCTTGGGAAGAGATATAGCTGCCTCAGACTATACTATAACATACAGGGGTGT
>PVLD010021871.1:0-30491 GCA_004027595.1 Dinomys branickii
CTCTCTCTCTCTCTCTCTCTCTCTCTCTCTCACACACACACACACACACACACACACACGCACGGTTTGTTCCTCCCTTCCCACCAGCTTCTCCAAGACCTGGGCCTCTGCTCAGGCCGAGCTGTAGCACAAAGTCTTAAAACTCTGCTCAGAGTCCCTTCTTGGAAGCAGTCTATCCCACCCCAAACCTCTTACCCAATGAACCGGAGCTCACCTTCTCCCCCCATCCCACCACAGCCAACTAGATAACTAATGGTCTACCCAAGTATTCTGCATACTTATACAAGGTCACAGCGAAAGGAAATGACAGAGGCAGGATTTGAATCTCTCACTTAACCCTGGTGCTTTTAATTCCTATTCTATTGGCTGTATGTGCCAGAGCTCGCCCTCTGGGTTAGTGAACTTTTTCTGCATTTTTTTTTTTTTTTTTTGGTATTTTGGGGGCAGTTTGGAGGGAAGGGGGACCTGGTCTAATGAACTTGCATCCAAGTCAGCTCCCCACACCCAGGCTCTGTGACCTTGGGCAAGTGATCAACCTCTCTGAGCCTGTTTTATCTTCTGTGAAGTGGGGTTATAATGGTTTGCTTGGTGCTGTAGCAGGGCAGGGGAGCTTCAGGGGGTTGTGGGACCTCATCCGATGGAGGCAGGTAGGGAAGTCTTCCCAAACAAAACCTCAAGGATGAGTAGGACATGGGAGGGCACAGGTGTTTAAGGCAGGGGGACCAGCAATTTGGAAGGTTGAGAGTGGTTTTCTTCCCTTGTAAAGATCCCCATGTGGAACACAGGAAAGGAGTGTGAGGGTGACGTACACAGAGACATGACTGAACAGACACATCCTCCCACACGTGGATCTGTACACGCTCAATCTCTTGCACACACAAACTCACTTGCGTACAGAGGATCCCATCACACAATACACATCAGTTCCTGGAATTCATGTCCAACAGTCCCATTCATACATAGCATCACATCACAAAGTCAAGAAAATCACAATGCCTCCCACCCAAGTACACACACACACACACAGGACAATCATTGCTCCCAGATGCTGACACCCACGTAGTTGGAATTGCAACTCCCCGGCACAGAATCACCGACGTATGTCACAAAGACGTACATGTGTACAGGATGACATCGCCAGACACATTGCACACACGCACACAGGAGCACAGATGCTCACACACACACAGAGTCAGTATCACAGCCACCCAGCCACCCAGCACATCCCACCCTGAGTAGCCCCACAGAGGAGTCAGTACACTGGGCTCTGGTGCCTACGAAGGCAAGGTCTTTATGGTGATTTGGGGGGACATTAGTGGGTTTCAGAGCCAGCATGGCTGGGCCAGTCCCCACTCCTTCCCTAGCACAGCAGTTTCCCCTCAGGAGGGCCCATGTCACCCTCAGAAGAGAGGGACTCAGACCCTTCCCCCCATAGCACCAATCTGGACAGGCCACACCCTGACAAAACTGAGCGGTGCCTCCCAAAGAGGGGGTAAAGGGGTTGAGAAGGGGTGGTCAATTTTCCTGTTTTAGAGCAAGTGTAGCACCATCGTGGAAGGCAGCTAGGGGTTAGGAGGACACAGCTGGTGGTAGAGACCGGTGGTCCTGGCCTATCTCCCCCCTACCCCAAAATACGCAGGTAGGGCTGGGCATGTGCCTGTGCTGCTGGAGAAGTCTGCTGGATTGGGAGCCCCAGGTCCCCTAGACAGTGGGTAAAGTCAAGGTAAGTGGAAGTCTGCAGGGCTGGGGTGGGGCATCAGAGAGGTCCTAGGGAGAAGAGATGGAGAGCTTTGAGCATGAAGTCCATAGGCACAGGGCCTGGGGCGGGGCTCTGGGACTGGAAGACTTAAGACTGAGCTGGGACAAGGTCAGTGGGGGTGGGGAGCCCAGCCAGGAGAGCAGGGTGTGGAGCTAGGTGTCAGGCTTTGTAGGGTTTGGTACCAGAGGAATCTACAGGATGAAGTCTAGATTTTAGAGTCAGAAGCATTTGGGGTCAGAATTATAGAACCTGAGGAATTTGGATCTAAAATGAGAGTCAGCTGGAAGCTGTGTGGCCCAGAACCAGAGAAACGTACAGAACGACAGGTAAAGAGGGAGACTGCAGAATCAGAGTCTGAAGCGGTAAGATCTAGAGTCAGAAGCATTGGGGCTGTAAGGTTTAGCACCATAAAGTGTTTAGCACCATAAAGAGTGTGGGGGTCGCTCTGCGGCATGGCGGTGGCACACGCTGCCATAAGGTGGTGTGTGATCAGGCGTGTGAAGGCCGCCTTGTAGACGCGGGCTGATCTGGGGCACCAATGCTGGGAACTCAGGGATTTGGAAATCGTAAGGTGTGCAATGGGGAACTTACAGAATGAGGTCTAGAGTCACATTTGTAGAACCAGAAAAGTAGCACATGATCAGCTCTGGAATCAGAGGATCTTACAGGGTGCAAGGTCTAGAGGTTGCGCAGTCTGGAGCTAGTGAATGGAGGTCACAAGGGCCTGAACCTAAGAAATGGCCAGGGCTGTCTGGCTCTGGAAGAACTGATTATAAGATCTAGATCTAAAGCTTATTTTACTTTGACTAGTGCAGCATGTTGAGGAGGAATAAGCTGAGGCATCACGTGGTTTGGAGTCAGAATGGTTTAGAAATTAAGAGGCCTGGATTTGGAAGCAAATGTACTACAGATCAGGCAGCTGGAGTGGCAGCCTAGAGCTGTGGGGGTCTAGAGCGAGAGGAAGTTACCGAATGAGTTCCAGAGCCAACAGGATGTGGTGGTCGAGGGCTCTAGAGCAAGAGGCTGTGGAGCTCACACCAACGTTTGGAACTTGGAACATTTGAAAACATGAGAAAGAGCTGAAGATCACGCGACATGGAATCAGAGGGTTTTGGAAAATGTGAGGTCTGCAGCAGGCCATGTTGGAGGCTGTGCAGTCCAGGGCCAGGAAAGGTCAGAGGTTGCTCAAGCTAGGCCAGAGGCATCTAGAACCAACAAAGGTCAGGTCCTACAGTCTGGAGGAAGCGGAGGAAGTTGGAGGCAACCCCGGAAATAGGAAGACCACGAAGGAAGTCATATTCCAGGTGAGGCTGGAGGCAGCAGGAAGTCCAGAGTGGAAGGGGCAGACAGGGGCAGTGTGGGAGACCCCTGATCAGAGGTCACTGGGGTGTGAGGTCTGGCCCAGAGCCTGCCCCCAGGGACCCCTGAGGATCACAGTCCCACAGTCTTGTGGACCCTCAGCAATTCATAGTGATTAAAAGCCATACACACAGAAGCAATAATAAAAGTGGGTCAGAAATGTGATGGTTATCCATCCTCCAGAGCCCAGAAACAGCTGTGACCCCAGCCCTCCCCACCCCTAGTTCCCCAAAATAAAGCCAAGAGAGTCAGAGAAAGGGAGAGTGAGGTAACCATATATGGAAAACCCCAAAGAAGTCCTGAGAGCAGGAGGAAGGGGCCAGAGACCCCCTCCCAAAGGTCGCTGAGCTGAAGCCACCCCAAAGAGCCCCCGAAACAGATGCGGGCAGAGAAGGAACTGAGGTAGGCCTGAAGCTGGCGGGGCACCCTGGTGAGGCCTACTCCATGCGTCACGGCCGGTGTGGAGTGTGGCTGAGGTCCTCTGTGGGTGTGAGGAGGGAGGCAGGAGAGGCACGAGCTCAGTGGGCCTGGGCCAAGCCTGTGGCCGGCAGGAAGTGGCTCCTGGGCTGGACGGCATCCTCGTCTGGGTAGAGAGAGAGCAGCGAGGGGCCCAGGCCTTCGGGGAGAGATGGAAGGTAAATCCCGGAGGATGACCACCCATCCCATCTCCCCTCCTGGAGCTAAAAAGCAGGGAGGGAGGCAGGCCTGCCTGAGTTCCATGGCGGCAAAATCTTAAGCAAGTACAGCCATGGTTAAAAACCTGCATTCAGGGGCTGGGGGTGCAGCTCAGTGGTAGAGCATTAGCTTAGCATGTGTGAAGCTCTGAGCCCCAGCACCCAGTTTGAATCCAGGCATTGCTGTTGCTGTGCAACCTGGGGCAGGGGACTTCACCTCTTGGGGCCTCAGTCCCCTTACCTGTAAGATGGGCTAATAGTCCTCCCTCCTAGGGCTGCTGGCAGCAGTCACTGAGCCCACAGGACGAGCTCTGAACATAACAAGTCCAGTGCACATTAGTAAGTGAGCTGGTGCCTTTTTTGAGAAGTTGCTCCACCCACACTTACTGAGCGCCTCCTGGGGACCGGGCACTGTGCTTTCCGGAGGGTGAAACTCTGCCCCTGGGCTGACATTCCAGGGCAGATGGCTGCTGTGGTCACGTCCAGACAAGATCTAGCTTGCAGCTTGGCACAGAGCAAGTGCTCAGTCAACACTAGCTCTTCATTCACAGCTGTGCCCGGCCGCTGCCCAGGTGGCATGCACACAGACACTACAGCGGCAGCCAAGACAGCCCTGCCCTCATGGGGCTCTGAGCCACAGGGAGAAGACAGCCTGTGGTCAAATAAGGATGGGTAATGATGGACTGTGAGCTTAGGAAGGAACAGAGGGCCCTACGGGAGGAGTAATAGTGGGTCTAGGCAAAGAACAGAGGGAAAAGTATTCTAGGCAGAGGGATCAGGATATGCAAAGGCCCTGTGGCAGCCTCCTCACAAGGCAACTTCAGGCCAGCACAATGTTCTGCAGGGGCTCTGTGCCATCTGCCTCTCACCTCCCTTTATTTTTTTTGCTTTTCCTAAACAAGACAGACACAGCCCCACCTGGGCACCTTGGTACCTGCTGTTCCCTCTGCCTGGAACACTGCCCCAGAATTCATCAAGGATGACTCCTTTCATCTTTACCCAACTGTCACCTTTTCTGTGAGGCCAGCCCTGATCTGACTGCTTAAAATGGACACCCCCAGCCCCACTCCAGAACTCTCTTTTCTCTGGCATGCATTATCTTCCCCACTTCTTTTCAGCTCTTGCTTTTGTGTGTGTGTGGTTTTTTGGTTTTGTAAAACTACTGGGGATGGAATCCTGGGTCTCACACATGCTAGGCAAACATTCTTCTACTGAATTGTGTACAATCCAGTCCTTTGTGTTTTATTTTGATCTTGTTAAGTTACCCAAACTGGCCTCAAATTGGAACCCTCCTGCCTCAGCCTCCCAAGCAGCTGGCATTACAGGTGTGTGTCACCACATCCAGCTCTCTTTATTGTGCTTGCTTCTCTGTCATGGTCTTATTTTCCCTTCCTGGAATGTCAGCCCCACAAGGGCAGGAATTTCTATGTCTTATTCTGTGAATCTCTAGCACCCAGGACAGTGCCTGGCACCTACTATGCATTCCATAAACATCTATAAATATGAAGAAAGCAGTAAACCAAAAGGCTGAGTGACACAGCGCGTGATCTGAGATGAAGCAGCAGCCAGAGCCCACAGGGGCCTGACTGAGTCCAAGGTGAGGAACCTGCTCTGTCTCTGAAGGGCACTAGGGAGCCATGAAAGTGTTTTGAGCAGAGGAGGGCGAGGGCAGATTCGTGCTTTGGAAAGCTCCCTCACGACACAGCCTTGTAGGGAAAGCTCTGCCAGCGTGGCACCTCCTTCAGCTCACTAGAGCGATGGGCCCCAGCCGACAGAGGGGAACCTGAGGCTTCAGAGGCTGAAGCTGACACAGAACCTCACAGCTGAACGTTCAGAGCTCATTTGGGCTCCGAGACTTGCGCTTGGCGCCTACCCCAAGGGGAAGCCTAAGTCATCTCTGTGCCCCTTAGGGTCCCTCCCTGCACAAGAGCCCAGGAGAGGTGGGAGGGGCTGCCTGAGTCCACCAAGGTCAACCCCATCCTGTGGCCCGGCCCCAGCAGCCCAGGATGGCACCATCCCCCGTCTCCACCCAGCACCCCTCTCAGGGACAGGGACCCAGAGTCGCCACATATCTCGGCTGCGACTCACCCAAAGGCTCATTCATGTCCAGGTGGGTGTGAGGGTCCTGCTGGATCCCTGGGGCTTGGCCTCCCATCAGGAGGAAACTCTGGGGGAGAGAGACAGATCCACCATCATCACTGTCATCACGGCCAGTATCCAAGGAGGCAGGGTGGTGCAGTGGTCAGTGCAGGGCACTGCTGGAGCACAGTGGCCACTTGTGAGCAAGTCCCTGCCTCAGTGTGTCCTCTGTGTGACCCTCGAGTCTCTTCCTTCTCCCTCCCACTTCTGGGCCCCAGGAAGCTGGCTGTGTGCACGGGCTGCGGCACCACACAGCCTGGCTGTGGGCTGTTGGGTACAGCTGATGGGGACAGCAGCAGGTGATATGGGGCCGGGGACATTTTTCCTTCTAGCTGCTTCCCTGCTGGGTGACTGGGCTGCTGTGTCTCTGTATGGAACACTTCAGCCTCTCTCCGGGACCCAGGGTGATCCCCGTCACGCCTGCAGGCTGAGGGTGGTGGTGGTTTCCACAGTGCGGGCCCCAGTGCACCACCAGCCCTGTGGCTGTCCCTGTACCCTGCCCACAGCCTTGTCAGCCATGCTGCTGTTCAATTCTCAACACCCCGTCTGAGTGTGCTGCTTCCTGTCTAGACTGCCTGATAAAGCCGCTTAACCTCTCATGTGTGGTATGTAATGACATTTTAAGAGCAGTTATTGAGGATTACATGTGTTAAGCATGCAAAGCACTTCATGAAATCTGCACCTGGCACACAGTAGGCACTTAATAAATGTAAGCAATTGGTGTTACCAACAACACTCCTCATGTTCAAACATCACTCTTCAGAGTCAAAAGCCAGGAAACCCTTCTGTGGGCACTAGGGAGCCATGGGAGGTCCTAGAGGGAGGGTTTGTGGGGATTTGTGGAATGACACAGTCCAGGTTGGCTTTTAGAAAGTGCATTCTGGACTGGGGATATAGCTCAGTAGCACAGTGCCTGCCTGACAAGGGTGAGGCCCTGAGTTTGATTTCCAGTACCAAAAAAAAAAAAAAAAAAGCATTCTGTTTGCTATTGTACAGAATGGACAGTAGGGGAGAGAAGAGGTAAGGAGACCAGCAGACACTACTTTCTTTTTCTTTTTTTAAGGTACCGGGGCTAGTGCATGCTAGGCAACTGCGTACTACTAAATGACACCCCCCCAAGTATCAGGTATGGACCCGATCTCATTCAACCCTCATGGCAGCCCTGTGAGATGTGACTATCCCCATTTTCCCGATTTAGCAACTAAGGCTCAGAGAGTTGACATCAGCTGCCTGAGTTCTCAGTAACTTAAGCGGCAGGCCTGGGACTCAAATCCATGGCAGCCTACCTCTCACACTTAAAACTCTCGATTCTATACTAGAGGTCCCAGACCAAGCCTGTTTTGGAGAGGGTCCCCTCAGAGGGGACCCGCGTGGACAGGGACGATTCCTACGGACACCCGCCTCCTGCATTGCTTCCTTTACCTTCTTTGATGTCTCTTCTTGGCATTTATCACATACTGGCAAAGCCTTTTCATACCCATTAGCAGAACTAGAAGATCAAGGTCCTGACTCCAGCCGGACCGTTAATCTTCCATACGACCTTCAGCCGGCCCCTGGCCCTCTCTGGCTTCCCCATCTATAGAACGAGAAGTTTAAGCCCGCTCGGTTCTGAGGGCCGGAACATCCCTCCAATCCCCAGACATACCAGGCTGACGGGAGGCGGCAGGAAGTTTTCAGGGTCTAGGCTGGGGGACCGTTTGGGGGGTCTCGCGCCCAGCAGCTCAACCCCCTCGTCCTCTGAGCTCTGGGCCAGGGCCCTGGAGAATGACAGGCGGGGCTCTCAGACACAGCACAGAAGCCCGGGCAGGCATGGGCGGCCGGGGCAGCAGCGATGAGCACCTGTGCATGCTCCCAAGCGCCTGCTAACTCCACACATGCGCCCAACACCCCATCTGTCCATCCATCTGTCCATCCATCCACCCCCCCATCCCTCTATCCACCAATCTAGATCTCATTCACCTACCTGCTGACCCATTACCTCCCGCCTGGCCAAGCTCCCATCCATCCATCTCATTCATCTGCCTCCCCCTCTGTCCGCTCGCTCCCTCCACACACCCCCAGCCGCCTAGCCAATCATCCTTCCACTCATTCATTCTTTCCCCCTGTTACTATTCCACCTTCCTACCCACTCGTCTGGTGACCCATCCTTCCACTCATCCACTCATCCACCTGTCCTTCCCCCCCACCATCGACACCTCCACCCACCCACCTGTCCATCTGTGCGCCCACCATTTCCCGCCCTCCTGTATTATTATTATGTTTATTAGGGACCAGGTGTGGAAGCATCCCCAGGCTAGGCACCCTGAGAGATACTGAGCTGCATCCCCGGCAGCCTCTGAAGGACAGAAACGTGACCTCTCCTGGGGACTGAGCAGGCACATGGCTGCACTCTGGAGAGCAAAAGTTTGAGTCTTTGGAAGGGGGACATTGGATGTTCCTATGTTATATGCAAAATTGTGTGTGTGTGTGTGTATGTGTATGTGTGTGTGTGTGTGCGTGTGTGTGTACATTTTAGAAAGAGCACAGCTTTTAAGAGGTTCTCAATGGTATTAGGAAACTCAGTGCTCCTTCTCAGACACGGTGGCCATACCATACTTTTCCCAGAGCTGGGGCCTCACATGCTCTGGGCAAGTGCTCTATCACTGAGCTGTACGCCAGCCCTTTTAATTTTATTTTTGTTACCATTACCACTATTACTATGGTGGTCCCGGAGTTGGACCCAGAACAGCGCTCTGCAACTGAGCTATGCTCCCAGCCCCCTCTCTTTCAATTTTCTTTGGAGCCAAGAGAGTTAAGTGGAGTTCAGTTGCCCAGGCTGGCCTCAGATGTGATGCTCCTGCCTCAGTCTCCCAAGTAGCGAGGATTACAAGTATGTGTCACTGTGCCTGGCCCTGTCTTCTTCATTGTGACAAAAACTGCCCCTAAATCAGGTACCAGCAGGTCCCTCGGGCTTGATCCCTGGCTGCGGTGGGATCTGGGTGGATAACCAGAGCAGTAGAGGGGGCTTCAAAAGGCACAGAGGTGGGGACAGACCAGGCCTGTGCCGGGGACCTTCTCTGTGCCCCGTCACCATCCCCCCCTATTGTCACTCACCTCTTCCGAGCCCCCGCCGCGGGGGAGGGTGCTGAGGAGTCCCCTCTGGAAGGGCTGGAGCAGCTCAGTCTGGGGTCGCTCCCCCATCGGGGCAGCAGGGCGGGCTCAGGGGCCAGGGGCGACAGTCCGTGGAAGCTCTGAGCACGGGGCCGGGGCACAGTCCCCGGGGGTCTTTGGTAGGCTCTGGGCAGCTGCTCACTGGAGCTGAGCTGGAAATCATCATCCATGGAGATGTAGGGGGCCAGCATCTCCAAGTCCAGAGTGTCAGCGTCCTGCGGAGGGCGGGCGGGAGAGAGGTGGGGTAGGAGCGAGGGCTTTGGCCAGGGGCGGCCCGGGTGGGGGGCCCAGCTCCACTGCTGTTTCTGAGTCACATGCCTGAGGCCCAGAGTCTGAGCTTCAGCTTTCCCAGCGGTAAAACAGGTCTAAGGACCAAGACACCCTCCTGGGTCCACACCCTGGTGTAGCCCCTAGCACGGCCACCAGGACTTCCTGGGTAACAGCAGGAGGTGATTTTGTGTGACCTCTGCATTAGGCTATAAAACACGCCAGTCCCCGCACCTCCCACTGCCGGGGTTGGGGACGTCCTCTGACAAGCATGCCTGTGCAGAGGACCACAGGGAACTGAGACCTTTCACCAACAACCGAGCAAGCGACCTTAGGAGTGGGTCCTATAGCCCAGCTGAGCCTCTTGATGGCTGTGATCCCATGGAAACTCGGCACTCGCTCACTCTCTGACTCGCTCTGGTCACCTAAATGGCTCTTGGACCCCTGACCCTCAGGCTTTACGTGAGGTCTTACAAACACTTTTAACCTGCTAAATTTTGGGATAACTGATTATCTAGAAGTAAATATAAGATTTTGCTACTGAGAGTGGCAAGCTGCTAAAAAATATAGGGGTGAGTGTAGAACAGGGCAGGGTTGGAAGGTCTCTGCAGCGCATGTCAAAGAAGTCCTAAGTCACCTGCACAGAGGATTAATGCCTGGAACCATGGCGGTCAGGGAGGCTGAGAGGAAAGGAGAGGGTAGTACACGACCCCGGAGTGCTCCCCATGTGCAGTGGCTGAAAGTTTAGCAATGCTGCGCCTATAGTTATGTGAAAGGAGAAAACAGAGCCGGTGAACTAGGTGATCGAGCTGAGATTTCTAACCACAGTGTCAAAGTTTCCAGCCACTGCCTGATTTCCTCTTGCTACCTAAGGTAAAAGGCAAGAGGAGAGCGAGGCTAAAGGAAGAAATGGGCTGGGTGTGGTGGTGCATCCGCTAACCCAGCACTCTGTGGGAAGCTGAGGCAGGAGGATCGTTGCAAGTTCAAGACCAGCCTGGGCTACAAACTGAGCTCAAGGCCAGCCTGGACTGCACAGCAAGACCCTGTCTCAAAAAGACAAAAAAAAAAAAAAAAACTTTCCCCAAAAGTGCTCTTATCTTTGTTCTCTTGTCCTAGCTCCTTGGAAGTAACCTTGAAACTCCTGGCATTTCCCAAGTCACATCAATGCCTTTGCTATTAATCACCCACTCCTTGAACTATACTTGATAACTCATGCCACTAGGGTATCTCAGTATGGTTTATGCTAGTGAGGTGATTTGGGGTGGGAGCTGCCATGCTAGGAAGCCCAACCATGTGACTGAAGGGCTGAGGCTTTGAGTCACATGAAATCAGCCTGGGAGAAAACAGATCCTTTGCAAATGGGAAGGGGATCTAGAGATAGGGGGCTGGAGAGGGGGTTTAAAAAGAACTCAGATGTGCTAAACTGTACATGTGCCTGCTGCCTACAATGAATGTAAACCTTATGTATTGCAAACATGTACTAATAAAAACATTTTTAAAAGGGATGGAAGCCTAGAGAGGTCACATGACTCCAGATGACATCAACTAAAAAAGGATGGGAGGGAAGGAAGGAGGAAGGAAGGAGGGGCTTTGTATGGAAACAGAATTCAATCACATAGGCAATAACTCAGCTAGTTCCCAGGCCCTGGGTGTTTCTGGGTTGGCAAACTGTGCAAATCACCAGGGGAGTAACATGTCCGCAGGGGGGAAAAAGACCCACAGATGCTAAGCAAGTACTGGGCTATATCTCTAGCTTTCTTCAAAGGTCAGGGGTACAGTTCAGTGGCATAAGCGCCTGCCTGGCAAGTACAAGGTCCTGAGTTCGATTCCTAGTACCAAAATAAACAAACAAAAAAACATGCCTGCAGAGACATGAACACTTTTCACTGAGGACCCTTCCAGTCCCAGGTACTACCTGCTGCTTCTCTTCCTTGGCTGTTCTGATTTGTACTCCTTTGATATAATGTAAACAACTGCTTATAATTTAAATGACATTTCAGTTGACAATGGACTGCAGATGTGATGGTGGTCTACAAGATTATAACATAGCCCAGTAGGGTTTTTTTTTTTTTTTTTTTTGTCTTTGAGACAGGGTCTCACCATGCAGGTCAGGCTGGCCTTGAACTCACTTTGTAGGCTAGGCTGGCCTCAGACTCACAGCAATCCTCCTGCCTCAGCCTCCCAAGTGCTTGCATTACAGGCAGGCCCCACATAATGGATGCCTCATGCCCCTGTCATCTTAGCTCATCTGCCTGATCAGTCATCCATCCTAACATTATCCATGTTCACTCAGCCAAGAAGTTCTTACCACCTACTGACGTAGCTGTCATAACATCACAGGCGGTGTGTTACCCCTGTGTTTATGGAAGCACACCCACTGTGCTTCCCGCTCATAAAAGTTCACCACAGACAACTATCGATACACAATACCTAGTACTGATAATTGGGGACTGTGCTGCTGGTTTGTGGGGTTTTTTTGGGGGGGTATCAGGAATTGAACTCAGGACCTTGTGCCTACCAGGCAGACACTTATGCTGCTGAGCTATACCCCCGGCCCCCGTGTGCTACTGGTTTACCATACTGGGGATTGAACCCAAGGCCTTCACACTAAGCTATTTCTGAGCTGGACACTGTGCTGGGCCTTGTGAAGGGTCAGGTATATTTTGCATGAGGGAACGACATGAATCATTGGGGGTCCCCAGCAATCCCTGCCTTTTGGTGTTCACCCTCCTCTGTAGTTCCCTGGGGTCTGTATGACCAATATGATGCAGCAGGGTGCTGGCCTGTCCCTTCTGGGTTAGACTGTGGAAGACTGTACTTTCTGTCTTGGTCCTGTCCTCCTCCTAGCCCCAATATTGCCACGTTATGAGCCATCATGCAACCTGCATAGAGCCCCAGAGGATGCGGGGCTGAGGGCCGCAGCCACAGCCAATGCCAGTGCAGGACTGAGACAGGCCAGCACCATGTACTTGGATGTAAGTCCTGCAGCCCAGGAAACTGAGAGGGGAACTTCAACCCAGAGAGCCTGAGCAAGACCATCCCCCAGCCAGGACTGGGCCTGTAGCTCAGTGGTGCACAGGAGGAAGCAGGTACAAGGCCCTGGGCCCCATACCCAGCACCACAAAAGCCAAACCAAAACAAAATACCACCCAACTAAACTGCTTTCTGGTTCCTGATTCTCAGAAATCATGTGACATAATAAATGTCAGGTTTTTGTTTGTTTGTTTGTTTGTTTTTATCTTTTTGAGACAAAGGCTCGCCATACAGTTCAGGCTGGGCTTGAGCTCACTTTGCAGCCCAGGCTGATCTCGAACTTGCAACAATCCTCCTGCCTCAGCCTCACAAGTGCTGGGATTACAGGCGCGCGCTACCACGCCTGGCTAGTTGTTTTAAGATAGTAAGTTTTGGGTAATCTATTATGGAGCAATACATAACTAATGCCTCACGCCTCTGTCACCTTAGCTCATCTGCTCCATCAGTCATCTGTCCTAACATTATCCATGGTCACCCAGCTAATGAGCCAATTACCTGTCTACCCAAGTATCCATCTGTTAGGGTTTGAGGCTCATGCAGTCACGGGGCGGGCTTCCAGAGTTTATGATTGATCCACGGTCCAGTGTTGGTATTATAGGCGTAAGTACTACCCCCACTCTGGGGCAGACAGTTTGCATACAATGTAAGGGAGGGAAGGAGGCTTGTTCCCTGCTGCTCCTCCCTTTTTGCTCTTGTTGCTTTTGCTGTTTTCTACCGCCATGAACTGTTGCCCTTTGCCATGTGCCACTCTGCCTTGGAGCCAGCTGAGTATGGACTGAAACTTCCACCAACTGTGAACTAAATAAATCTTTCCTTCCTTAATGTTGGGTGTTGGATATTTTGTCCCAGCAATGAGCGATAAGTAACCAAGACACCATCCAAACAGCCATCCATTCATCCAGCCAGCCAAGTATCTGCCTAAATATCATCTATCCATCCTCCATTTAATGAATACAGTGATTCATCCATCCATCCACTCAGCCCTTCATCCATTCATCTATTCATCCCTTTAGCCAGGTCACCAGCCCTCCTAAAGGCTGACGTCAGCCCTCCAGAGCATAGAGTGAACACTATGCTTTCTGCACCAGTCCTCACCTGAGCTATGTCTAGATCGGTGTCCTCAGACTCAGGGCTCTTCCCGGCAGCATAGGGCCTGTGTGTGTGCTCCACTCCCATGAGGAGTTCGTCTGGGAGATCAGCCTGTGGGGAACAGAGCAGTAACAGGGAACTCTTCAGATCTGAGCAGTGTCAACAGTAAGACATTCCGGAGCTCAGGAGAGAAATGAGGGTCAAATATCAGACTGCTGGGGTGCTGGGGGACCCAACAGGAAATGTGGGGACTCCTGTGGTGTGCTGGGGGTGGCTGACCCGAGGTGTGGAAGGGTCAGAGCACCTGGGTACGTGCACATCAACAGGACAGACTAGGAAAGTCAGAAAGACCAGCACCAGAAGCCAAGACGTTCAGGCCCTCTAAGGTTAAAAGTTTTGGGGTCTGGAGTCTATAGAGTCCAGCTTTCCTGGGATAAAGGGTGAGGTCAAAAGTCACGGTTGGTAGAGATGTCTCCAAGACTGTGTGAGGCTTTGAGGGGGACATCCAGACATGTCTAGTGGAGAGAAAGTATCTTCTTGGGGAAAAGGTAGAGATGAGGACAGTGAACAGCGGGTAATAGAGCCCACAGAGGTCAAAGAGCCGATTATCTGCCCTGTGGTAGAAATGGCTGCCGCTAAAGTGGGTATGGTGGGGCATGCCTGTAATCCAAGCAACTTGAGAGGCTGAGGCAGGAGGATGCTATGAGTTTGAGTACAGCCTGGGCTACATAGGAAGATTCTGTCTCAAAAAAAAAAAAAAATAGCTGGGCATGGTGGCGCACGCCTGTAATCTCAGCACTCGGGAGGCTGAGGCAGGAGGATTGTTGCGAGTTTAAGACCAGCCTGGGCTACAAAGTGAGCTCAAGGCCAGCCAGAGCTGGATAGCAAGACCCTGTCTCAAAAAGACAAAAAATTCAAAGAAATAAAAAAGAAGGAAAGAAAGGGCTGCTGCTAGGGTCTGCTGTACCCTTGCTGGCCATTCTCCTTAATTCCCACACATGTTCTCATTTCACCCTCCCAGGGACCGGTGAGTTCACCAGGGCCTGGAGGATTCACTTACCCAGCATGACAGAGCTGGTAAGGAGCAGACTCAGGATTTGAACCTAGGACTCAGTTAATTAAAACATTAGGCTTTCCTGACTCTTTGAGGCCAAAGTGCAGAGGGCCTGGAGCTCAATCACAGCTGGGGATGTCACTTGTATCAGTTCAAACATCCTGGGGGCTCCCAACCCAGATTGGGGCCAGACTCCGGAATCTCCCAGGTGAAGAAGCTAGAATCTATGTCTTAAAGGAACTCCAGCCCCACCTCATCCCAACCTTCCTGTTCAGCAGATAGAGAAACGGAGGCCCGGAGGAAGCAAGGCTCAAGCCCCAGGCCAAGTGGGTGGGACTGGGACTGCTTACCGGGAGAGGACTGTGGGGGCGCCAGGTGGCCTGTGGTGTGCTGGGGGGGGTGGTTACTGCAGCCCCATCTAAGATGGGCGCTAGGAGGCGGCGGAGGTCTGGGCTACAGAAGCGGCGGGGGTCAGCAGCCAGGGTGGCCTCGCTCAGGGTAGAGGGGTACAAGAAGGCCAGGATCCGGGGACCCGGATCATCTGCAGGATGGAGAGGACACAGGCTGACCATGTATACCTGAAGACCGGACTCCCCCATACCAAGGCCGGGGAACAACACCAACCAGGATGGCTGCTGTTCTTAGGGTTGGGGAGAAGGGGCTCGGAGGACCCCCCTAAGTGCAAACTTTCATTGCCAGATTGTGGGGAGGCCCTGCAGGATCCAGGGGAAGGGCTCAGGGCCTGAAATAGCCTGCAGCTCTTCAGCTCTGCGGGGCTGGCATGGTAAGAAAGAAAACCACTGGCCCAAGCCCCAAGCACCTGTGAAGGTCCCTAGAGGTCAAAGTAGCCAGCCCTGAGCACCAAAGGGAAAGGGTATCAACAATTGCACCCCACACCCAGAGGTACAAGCGGCCAGGAACAGCCTGGAGAAGGTGAGGAGGGCAGCTCCCCCAGGACGGTGGTAGGGCAGATGGAGCGGGGAGAAAAGAACCACTCATGAGGGTCAAGGTTACTCGACACCAAAGAGCAGTGTGGTGCAAGCTGGGGAGCCACAGCAGGATTCAGGGCAGAGGACGACAAGAGACCGAAGCCATCATCCCATAGATGTAGAGGAAGAAGGACGACAGGAGAGAGAGAGGGAAAATTCTGGGCGTGTTCAAAAGCCCTGAGACCAGAAAGAGGCTGGCGCATCCAAGAGCTGTGAGGAGGCTTGTGTGGGTTCGAGAGTGAGCGACAAGCGAAAGGAGGCAGGAGTCGGGTCCTCCAGGGCTTCGTGAGTGAGCCATGTTGGGCTTTCTCCCAAGGGTCCCAGGGACACAACAGCCCTGCTCCATACCAAGCCTGTCCCCAGCATTAGGGGCATCCTTCTGAGGGGAGGAGCCATGCCGAAGGGGTCTGCGAGAGTGTTGCTCAGTTTGCTCCAGGGACAGCACCACTCCGGTCTCTTCCACCCGGCTGGGGTACAAGGTAGAAAGAGGGGTAAGAGTCAGAGGGTCCTCAGTGCCGGCCCAGGCTGCCCCTTCCAGTGAGGTCCTAGTAGAAAAGATAGACACATCAGAGGCTGGAGGGGTTATTGCAGAAAATAACCCATGAGGATTTGTTTCCTTTCAGGCTTTGACTTTTGTTGATGGCTTGTTATTATACAGATTGAGTATCCATAATCTGAAAATCCAAAATCTGAAACCTCTGGGGCACCAACATGAAGCCACTGTGGAAAATTTCATTCTGTGACAGTTTGTTTCATGCACAAAATTACTTAAACAACTGTATATAATTACCTTCAGGCTATGTGTATAAGGTGTGCATAAAACGTAAAGGTTTTTTTTTTTTTGTCTGAGACAGGGTTTCACTATGCAGTTCAGGCTGGCCTTGAACTCACAGTGATCCTCCTGCCTCAGCCTCCTGATTGCTGGGATTACAGGTTTGTGCCACCACACCTGGCCATAAAGGAACTTTGTGTTTAGATTTGAGTCCTCCATGACTACTCATTATGTACGAGCAAATATTCCAAAATCCAAACTCTTAAAACATGCCTTTCTTTCGGATAAGGAATTCAACCTGTAATGGTATTTAAAAGACAGCTGAAGCTGCTGGGGTGGCGAATGCCCGTAACTCCAGCACTTGAGAGGCTGAAGCAGGAGGGTCAGGAGTTTGAGGCCAGCCTGGGCTACACAGTGAGACCCTAGCTCAAAGAAACAATAACAACCAAAAAAAGATGGACGACAGAAGAAACGACAGTTGAGTTTGTCACTTCCCAAGCTCCTTCTGCGGAAGGAAGGGGAAAAAAGGAGCTGGCATCTGGCGCAGGCTGGGTGGAGGGAAAGGAGGCTGGGAGCAGAGCAGGGCCACCAAGTGACAGAGAGGGGATGAGCTTCAGGGACAGGGTGGGGGGACCCGCGACGGAGTGTGTGCAAGCCTTGAGAGCTAAATATTCTCTGTATAATAATTCCCTTATAAACATCTTCTGAGCGCGCTGATGAAAGACACAGATATTCTGCATTACATTACCAAACATGAATTCCTAGGGCTACATTTTGTGAGTAAGTGTTTATTTAGGAAACTTCTATTCATAGACTTTTCTCGAGCTGAAGGGAACAGGTTTCTAAATCCATCCTTCCTATGTCCTCACGTCTCTGGGCTCATGGTCTCCAGCTGCAGAGACACTGTGCATACTCTGGCTTTTGAGGAGCAAATCTGGGGCCAAGGAGCACACCCTCATCTGCGTCTCATCTGCATCTTATTAGCATAACACTCTACAGGGCAGAAAGTGGCCTGGTCTTCTCCCCCACTGCTAAACCCATGGTAGCCTGGAAACATCTCACTTCAGGCCGGACCAAAGCCACCCTATCCTCCCCAAAGTTGCAGCTGACATAATGGCACATGAACCCACACTGGGACACAGAGGCACAAAAAGGAACGCTCATATACACCCAAGTGCGTGCAGGCACAGGAACGCACACACGCTATACACATACACGCACGTTTACCACACTGCACTCACTCTTGTTCACTCCACAGGCACCTGTGGTCACACGGACCCATGGGGTGGTTGAAAGCAGGAACTTCACAGCCAGTAGCCTGGCTCCAAATGCCAGCTCTGCCGCTATGAGCTAGGTGACCTTGGACATGTGGCTGAACCTCTCTGCACTTCAATTTCCTCTTCTGTCAAGGGGGAGCGATAACAGTACCACCTGCTCCAGTTGTGAATATATGTCAAATGTACAGAACTGTGCCAGGCAGGTGTTGGGGACTCTGTGTGTGTGTGTGTGTGTGTGTGTGTGTGTGTGTGTGTTTAACTGAGTAACTACTATGTACCAGGCATTGTTCTATGCACAAGGGATTCAGATAGACAAAACTCTTGGTCCTTTGGGGGGATAAATACTATTGAGAAAAAGATAGACTTTTAATAAAATATATTATTTTTGTTGTGTATCTACATATCTTTCTATTAAGTAAACCACTTGCACTTGGCTAGCCAGGACTGAGGTGTACTGTAAGATACACACCAGATCTTTTTTAAACTGAGCATTAAGAAAAGAATCTGCAGGCTGAGAGTGTAGCTCAGTGGGAGCGCAGTTGCCTGGCACGCCTAATGCCCTGGTTCAGTCCTAGTACCTCACCCCACATACAATCTAAAATCTCTCAATAAGGATTCCATGTGGAAATGATCGTTTTTGGTCATATTCTATATACATCTACACATAATAAGATTTACTCTTAAAACTAGTTTTACCTGCATCTTTTCACCTTTAAGTGCCTATTAGCAAATTCAAAATGACACAAGTGGCTGGCATTGTGATTTTGTAGGACAGTGTTATGGCAGTGATAAATACTAGGGAAAAAATCAAGCAGAAAAGAAAATCTGCAGTTTTGAAAAGGGGAATCAGAAAAGGTCTGGCTGAATATATAGGAAAATAGGATAATTACAAGTAGTTTTAAGGACTCTGGAGCAAAAGGTACTGACTACCGGGAGAGAAAATGGGGAGATCTTACTGCACATGGGGGCTCAGGAGAAGGGTCTCTCAGGAAGTGACATCTGAGCTGAGACTGGACAGATGAAGGGTCATGACCAAAAAGATGGGGGGGAGGGGAGAGAGAAGGGCTTTTTTGGTAGGGGAGGATGTATGTGCAAAGGTCCTGAGGTTTGGTGAGTGACTGAGAAAGGAATGAGGCAGGAGTCCCACAGGGTCTTGGGGTTTCTCTGAAGGGTACTTGAAAGCCACAAAAGGGCTCATGAGCAGTGCAGAAACATGAAGTATGAATTGATTTGTATTTGTATTTTCAGGACACTTGCTGTTAAGAATGTAGAAATCTCATACATTCCTGCTAGGAATGCCAAATGGTACAGCTACTTTGAAAAACAGTTTGGCAGTTCCTTGAGAAGTTAAATGTACACTTATATGACCCACCCATTCCACTCCTACCGTTCACTCAAGAGAGTTGGGACCATGTAACCTCACACAGCCCCATATGAGAATGTTTACAGTAGCTGTTTTTGTGATCACCCAAAATAGCAAACAGCCCCAAGTCCTCCAAGTGGTGAACAGGTACAGAAACTGTGGTCCATTCATACTGTGGGGTGCATGCCAGTGTTCCAAAGGAGCTGCTGATACATACTGCAGCATGGTGACATTTAAATAGAGACAGTCCTAGCCCTACAATGGTTAAGTGGATGAGTTTCCAACTCTACAACGATGCAAAAGCAATACGCATTCAGTAGAGACTATATTTGTGTTTTGATCTTTTCCCAGGCTGGTGCTACACAGCACAGCGGCCCCTTGTGATGCTAGAGGACTCCTGCTCTATGGTTGGCTATGGTCCTTGGATATGGGGTTTGGTAGTTCAGGTGTGTTTGATACATTTGGGATTTACAATATTTTCAACTCCCAGTAGGTTTCTCAGGAAAGTGGAGGTGCATCTGTACATCATGCTAAGGAAGCTAGACCCCAAAGGCTGCAGACTATGATGCCCTGTACCCAACATCCTGGAGAATGCACAACTCTAGGGTCAGGGCACTGATTGGTGGCTACGAGGGACTACAGGCAAGGAAGAGGGTGACTACAAGAGAAATTTCTGAGTGATGAGACTATTCTATACCTTGCTTGTGGTAGTGGTTACACGATTGCATGCATTTTTCAGAACTCACAGAACTGTGTAAGAATTTCCGGTACATATAATTTTTTTTGAGACAGGGTTTTGATAATGCAGTTTAGGCTGGCCTTAAAATCACTCTGTAGCCCAGGCTGGATTCAAACTTGCAGCAATCCTCCTGCTTCAGGCTTCAGGGTGCTAGGATTACAGGTGTGAATGTAAATTATGCTTCAGATTAAAAAAAAAAAAAGATCCAATTGATTCCGGGTGTTTTTGTTTTTGTTCTGATGGTGGTGGTGGTGGTACTGGGGATTGAGCCTAGGGTCTTCACAATGAGCTACATCCTTAGCCCTTCTTTTATTTTTTATTTAGAGACAGGGTCTCACTAAATTGTTAAATTGCCCAGGCTGGGATTAAATTTGCAATCCTCCGAACTCAGGCTCCCAAGAGTGCTGGGATTACAGGCAATGTGCTACCATTCCCAGTGCATTTCTTATTTTAACTTAAATATACAGTTACATTTTTAATTATAATTAAATGATCGGTATACACATATACATGCGTTATGTACAGGCAGACCCATGGGTGCAGATTCACATGGCTACATGTGTTCTACATATATGCACACCTACGTACAATACACAAACATATATGTACACACACACACACACACACACACACACTTGTGCATATGCACAGACCAGCCCCACGCACACCACCACCCCTCTCTCCTCTGCTCACCTGATCAGGAAGTGGACACAGATGATACTTTCTGACTGGGGGCCTCGGCCTCCTGACACCACCGTGGCCTGGGTCTGGGTCCACAGGTAGCCACCACTCCGGGCCAGGAAGCGATACTGCCCTGTCACTGCCTGGCCCTTGCTCAGCACTGGGGAGGGGGCAGAGAGGGGTCAGGGCCATGAAAGGGCACCTGCGGTCTGGGGGTTAGGAGTGAGTGGCCAGGGAGGAGACGGTTCCGTGGGGCTTGGGGGAGGCAAAGGCTTCCTGGGGGTGGGGAACAGGGCTGGGGGCAGGTGTTGGCTGGGGTCCAGGTGGCAGCTGGCTCTGGCTGGGGAAACAAGTCACATACAGGTGTGAATGCTCCTGCTGACCGCATCCGAGTCCAGTGCATGGATGTACTCATAGGCAGAGCAGCCAATCAGGTCATCTGGGCTGTAGCCTGCGACCTCTGCGATCCTGGAGTGGGACGGAGGGGTCCAGTCAGGGCTCAGGGCTGAGGTCAAGGGAGGGAAGAGCGAAGGAGCTGAGGATGGAGGCACAAAGCCAGAAAGAGAGAGACAGGGTTGCAAGAGAGAGGAAAGCGTAAGACATTAAAAAAGAGAAGTGTGGGTGGGGTGCTGAATATTGGCCCCCAAAGATGTCCACACCCTAGCTGTTGGAACGGGAAAAGATGGCATCTGACAGGACAGAAGGGACTCTGCAGACATGAAGAAGTGAAGACTTGAGAGAGAACTGAGATCCAGTCAGAGAGAGACAGACGGGCGGACACTGGGAGGGGACAGATGGCATCAGAGGAGGAGGGAGAGAGGAGGGTGGAGAGTGGGCCTCTGCGTACTGCCCACCTCTCGTCGCAGTAGGTGAACTTCATGTCCAGGCTGTGGCGGCTCAGGAAGGCACCCCGGCCCAGCGGGGGCTCCAGGCTGCCTGGGTGGGGGATGGCCTCACAGATGAGCACCAGGCACTGCAAGGGGGGCTCAGAGCTGGGGCTCCCGGCCAGGGCTGTCTGACCTGGGGGCTTGTAGGCCCTCATATGTCCAGAGCAGTGCAGCACCTGGGGGTGGAGTGAGTGTGCTGAGCTTGCCTCTGGGCCCAGGGTTCCCCAAGGGGTGGTCACGGAGAAATCCCTGAGGATCTCAGAGGGTCAGCTTTGAGGCACTCTGGGGACGCCCACATTCCAGCTGCACGGAAACTCCATGTTCAGAGAGCAAAGGACCCCCAGAGACCCAGCCTGAGAAAGGATACAAGGACCCCTAGAGTCCATCCCCACATATGTCCAGCTTCCTAGATGCCCTAAAGTCCTCCTAGGTCCACCCTGAGGGGCCCCGCAGGATACCGGACCAAGAAACAGATTCCCATACTTGTGTGAGAATTTCTGGGCAGAGGTCCCGCCCCCTCCAGGCTGTCCCCGCCCACCTTCCAGGTGGCTGCCTTGAGGTTGAGGGTGCGCCCGCGGCTGGTGAGGGTGCTCTTCATGCGCAAGGAGAGGCACCGCTCGGTGGGGGCATCTGGCTTCTTCTTGGACAGGCCTAAAGGCACCAGGATGTTGGGCGGGTCACCAAGAAGCCGCAGAGGGCACAATGTCCTCCAGCACCTGGTGCTAAAGGCAGGCCAGCTTCATCCCCAAAACTGGGACCTAGAGCCAGAGAGGGTCCCCCAGAGGTAGGGTGTGACCCCTCAGATTTCTTAGCTGGACTTGTCAAGGTCTAATGTTCCAGAGGAGGGGATATGGTAAGGGAGGGAGGGAGCCTCAGTTTCCCCCTCTGCAAGTGGCGTTGTAGCCTCCAGGACACTCACTGGGCCTGGGAGTCAGGGCATCCTGGAGCTCCTCTTGGTCGCAGGGATGGATGAAATCAAAGATACTGTGTCCAATGAGCTCCAGCTGCAGGGAGGGGCGAGGCAGGAGTGTTGGGGGTGGTCAGTCTCCCCTTTCCCCTGCTCATCATACTTCCCCCAACAGCCTGGTTCTTCCACCAGTCTTTCCATTCATTCATTCGCTCATTCATCCATTGTCTGAGTAACCTTTTATTTAGTACC
Organism: Dinomys branickii; assembly: GCA_004027595.1. NCBI lineage: Eukaryota > Metazoa > Chordata > Mammalia > Rodentia > Dinomyidae > Dinomys > Dinomys branickii. Next base: position 22,392 of record PVLD010021871.1, read on the forward strand.
TATTTGCCAGGCCCTCTTCTAAACTGTAGGGACACATCAGTGACCACCCAGACAGATCTCTGCCTTGAAGAACTTACTGGATAGTCAGGTGAGACAGTCAATAAAGCAAAACAACAGATAAGAAAAGCATGACAAATAGCAAAGAGATAGGCAACTAAGGCAGGGTAAAGTGATGTAACAATGGGATTTGTTTAGAGAGGGCGGCCCTGGACAGCTGTTTTGAGGAGGTGATACTTGAAAAATTGCTGAACAAAGCAAGTGAGGTGGGCTTGTGTCTCCTTGGGGTAAATGTGTTATAAAAAAGGAAGTAGCAAGTACAAAAGCCCTGAGGTGAGTTATACCCTTATTTCAGTTTAGGAAATGAGTTTGGTGCTGGGAGGAGGGGACACAGATGAAAGAGGACTCACAGTGGCTGCCAACTCACAGGTGGCAGAATGACATCTTGTTCCTCTAAAAGGACTTCTTGTAGCTGGGTTTGAACCCTGGCTATGCCACCTCCTAGCTTTGGGACCTTGGGACACTGACCTCTCTGAATCCAAGAACTCAGAGCAACAGAAAAACTGGTACCAGGAGTGGGGTCATGGGACAGGGGAACAGAGGTCAGCTCTGGAACCCACTTTTATAAAATAGGAAAGGAACAGGAATTCCATTGGAGGAATTCTTGAGGCATGATTAAGGGTTAATTAAAAGTAGTTCTGCTTTCTAAATGTCTCTTGTCTCTAGTTCCCCATCTCCATGGGTCCTGTCCTACTCTTGTTCTCCTGCCTAAGATCAGTGCCCACCCCTTGCTGATCTCCTAACCCCTGCCTCACTCCCTCCCATGCAAACCCCATGAGGGACCTTTTCATTTTATTTTATTTATTTATTTATTTATTTTCCTTTTTGAGGCAGGGTCTCGCTATGCAGTTCAGGCGGGCCTTGAGCTCACTTTGTATCCCAGGCTGGTCTCAAACTCGCAACGCTCCTCCTGCCTCAGCCTCCCGAGTGCTGGGATTACAGGCGTGCGCCACCACGCCCAGCAAGGGACCTTTTAAAAACATACATGTGATTGTTCTCTGCTTTTATGTCCTCCCGTGGCTCCCCAGTGCTCAAGAGACAAACCCCTCTGAGTTTGGCCTTACACTGTGTAGTCTCTGCTGACATCTCCAGCCTTTTCTCGTTCAAATCTCCCACTGCACTGTGCCTCTAGCCTGGAGAAATTCCTTTTATTTCCCCAATTGCTGCTTTATCTCACCTCTTAGTGTTTGCATGTTTAGTTTTCTACCATGCACATTCCTGATCTTCACTGGTCACCCATTTCATGTACCCTTTTGACTTGAAGTCCTTCACATGTCAGCTCAAATGTCCTTTTCTTCAGGGAGCTCCCACACCCCTAGGCAGGGTGAGGTACCCCTCCCCCATTTCCATACCCCTAGGCTGCTCCATCTCAGCTGAGCCTTGGTGTCTGGTGACACACCCATCCCCCCTCTGTCCTGTGAGTCCCATAGAAGCAAGGCTAAGGCTGGTCACTCACCATGCTACTCCCAGCGTCACCACACAGGGCCAGGTACAGAGCGGGCAGCTCACCTGACTGAGGCCCAGGTGTTTGCTGACATTTTCCGACAGGTAAGCCATGTCTCCCTCGGTGGTGAGCACCATGACGAAGCCCTCCAGGGCCTTCAGGTAGCAGGCATCCAGCGGTTCTCCCTCAGCCCCCATCTGGTTCCACTCCCCTGGTACCCAGGGCAGGGAGATGGAGGTGTCACTCATCAGTCCTGGGCCCATCCTGGCTGGCCTCCCTCTGCTTTTCCACTCGGGGTCTTCCCAGGTGAGTGGGGGCACATCGTGGTGGCTTGGAGTGCCAAAGCAGAGGGGAGGACGGACCACTGAGCTTCCCCAAGGGACACAATTCTAAGGGTGGGACATCCTCCTAGGAGGGCAGAACTCTAAGAAGATGGAACTCCCAAGGGTCAAAATTCAGAGAGGTCAGGGTCAGAGTGAGGTTTGGAATTCTAGGGGTTGGGGTAACCTCCCCCCAAGATTCTAGAAGGGCAGGACTTTCTAGATGCAAAAGTCTAACAGAACAGGGGTTCCTGGGGGACAGAATTCCAAGAGGGCAAAACCTCTCAAGGGGTAACATTCTATGGGGCAGGGAACTAATGGGCAGTGCCTGACAGAGTTTTCAAGGCCCTGTGATTCCAAAGCCTGTGTGTGTGTGTGTGTGTGTGTGTGTGTGTGTGTGTGTCTCCTGCAGAATGGAATTCTAGCTGGGTGGAAATTCAAGAGGAGGGCTACTTCGCAGCAAGCTACAGATGGAGAGGAGTGGTGGCAGCAGGAAAAGGAACTGACAAGGGATTAAAAACTGGGTAGCGGAGCCTCCCAGGGGTATTTATTGTGAGGGGATAGAGCCTACCCCGAAAACATCTCCTAAGGGACCAAATCTAAGGGCTTAGGGACTGCTGGGAATTATCTGGCCTCAGAGCTCGAAGGCAGCAGGGGTTCTCAAAGAAGCACTCCCAGGGGCGGGGCCTCAAATAATAGACAACTATGGGGGCGGGACTTCCAAGAACACTGGGCTCCGACTGGCCCAGCACTCAGGAGGCGGGGCCTCGGTCAGAGCGGATTCCAGGGCAGTGGGGGTCCAGGGGAAGCCTTCCAGGGGTGGGGCCTTGCGGCACGGGAAGACGCGGACAGGGCTCACCTGCGGCACAGAGGCGGTGCATTCGCAGGTAGCTGATGGTGAGGCGCATGATGGAAGCCTTGTCCAGGTGGGCGCTGACGCCGCGCGCAAAAGGTAGCGTGTGCGCCAGCTGGTACAGCACCTCGGTCTCCTGGCTGCGCCGGCTGCGGGCCGCATCCCGGGACTTCTCTTTGCGCAGCTCCGTGCTCGACCTGCGGGCATGGGTGGCGTTCACTGCTGGCGTCCCCAGAAGTGGACGTGAACGTGGACGTGGAGAGCCACTTGGGGTCCGCTGTGTGGCCCCGAAGAGTTCTTGGCCCCGTCTGGGGCTGGAAGGTTACACACTCTGAAGCCCCTCCAAGCCCCAGCTTTTACCTGTCTTGCTGGAAGCGCATGCTGCTCTCCTGGCGCCCAGCTCCTCTCCTCCGCGTGCCTGGAGCCTGCTCTGTCCCCACCCGGACTTATCTGCAGTTTATTTCCCAAGCTAGGGACGCCTAGGGGACAGGGAGGCCTCCTAGTGGGAGGGGGCTGGCCGAGCTGGGCCAGGGCCAGAGGAGGGAGGGATCATGCGATGCTGGCAGCCTCCCAGGCCCCCTGCCCTTCAACCCCGGAGCCCCTCTTCTGCCCTGTTCCCTCCGCAGCTGGGTTGAGTCCTCAGACTCTTGGAGCAGAGATATCTCAAAGTCTAAGGCCCCACCAAGAGGGGCCCTAAGAGGGGCAGGGCCCCAACAGAGTGACACAGCAAACCAACCCCAGCGTTCTGTCCAGTTGCCAGCCGTTCACCTGTCTGCCTGCCCTCCACTTCAATCCCTGAATTCCCCGAGTGGGGTTGGGGTAGGGGTGTAGAAATACCTGCCACTCACCCAGTGTCACCACCATGCCCCACTCCCACCAAGTATGAATCCCATCTATCTTGCAGATAGCCATAGCAGGAATAACCTTGTCCCCACTGAACAGAGGGCAAAATGGAGGCAGAGAGGTGCAGTGCTTGCCACACATAGCAAAGTGTCTCATTTGAACAACTCATCTGCCTGAACTCTTAAATTTTGTTTTGATGGTCCTGGGTCTATGTCCAGGTGTTAGTGCTTCACCTTGATTCTGCCACTGCCTTCAAATTCAAATTCCAGGTCTGACTGAATCCAGAATCAGTCCCACCTTGAGAGGTCTTGCTTTGTGGTCCAGGTCAGCCCTGAACTTACTGCATAGCTCCTGCTAGCCTTGATCCTCCTGCCTCAGCCTCCTGATTGCTGGGTGCTTTTTTTGTTTTGTACTGGCAATCGAACTCAGGACCTTCTACTTTCCAGGGCAGGTGCTGTGCCACTGAGCTATATTCCCAGCCCCTATTTTTGTTTGTGAATGAAAAACTACAGGGTATATTACATCTGGTATTGTATATATAGCCTTCCTGGCCCTGCTGGAATTTGAACCCAGGCAGTGAGGTTCCAGTTGCTTCTTTTTTTTGTTGTTTTTTTGAGACAGGGTCTCGATATGTAGTTCAGGCTGGCCTTGAACTCACTATGTAGCCCAGGGTAGCCCCAAACTCCCAGCAATCCTCCTGTCTCAGCCTCCTGAGTGCTGGGATTACAGGCGTGTGCCATCATACCTGACTTTTCAATCTTTTCTTGAATCTCCTCCCTGTCACCCAGGGAAGCAGAACAGTAGGGGGGCTTATACCCTCCTAAACTGAGGGAAGTGGAGGCCTCCCCAGGCTGACATTGACCCTACTCCCAGGCATGAGGGTGCAAAGGAGATTTTACCACAAAAGTATAGGAGGTGCACGGGGGCAGGCTGGGCGGTGGGCAGGGGGTAAGATATGACCCCCAACCCCTCCCCCGCCCCCGGGGCAGAGGCCTCAGCCCTGTCTGCCCAGAGGACATTCCGTCCTGTGCAGACTGTTCCAGCCCTGTTTGTCTTCCTGCCCAGAGGGTGGGGGTGGGCGGGCCGCACGGAGCTGCCCCCCCTTGAGAGAGGGAACAGGGAGCAGGAAAAGGGACGGGTGGGGCGGCACCCCACCTCCCAGGCAGCTGAGCTCCTTAATCCTCTCGGTGGCAAGTCTCCTTCCTCGGGAGGGGCCAGCTGGTGGCTGCAGGGGGACTTTCCTTCCAGCTCCCAGCCTGTTTCCGGATGTTCCGAGGGAAGTGTGGGCCTCTTACTGGGTCTCTGGCTTTTAAAGCCTTTCGGTTAAACGGAGTGGGGGACCAGTTGCTCTGGCTCAGGGTTTTGATCCCAGCTCCATTATTTACTAGCTGTGTGACTTTGGACAAATTGCATAGCCTCCCTGAACATAACAACAACACTGAGCTGGTAGAGGGTGTTTTGTTTTTGTTTTCTTCGTGACAGCATGGCCTCAAATTTTCCTCTGCCTCGGCATCCTGAGTGTTGGGATTAGAGGTGTGGGCCACCACACCTGGCTTCTAGAGGGTTTTGAAGATTAAACAAGTTAATATATGTCAAAGGCTTAGTAAACAAGGCCTGACAACTGGTTAGTGCTGGAAAAGGTTAAACCTAACTATTCTCCTTTTGTGCACATCAGGTTGGAGGCTGGGCTCAGGGGCCTCTTGTGCACTGGAGTAACCTATAGGCATTGGGGGTAAGTAACTGTGATGTGTGTGATTAGGGGTGTGTGCAATTCTGTGCATGGCTTCCACATAAACACCCTGGGAGGAGGACCACATACCAGTGACAGTAACGACACTGTTGGTGTATTACACACTCACAGAGATGGAGACCCCACGAAATCCTTACAGAAACCCTGCAGAGCTGGGGAAGTGATCTCCGGTGGCAGGCGGCAGAAAGTGAGGCTCGGAGCCACGGGGGCAGCAGCCAAGGAGGGCCAGGTGGTCATCCCACCGCCCTCACCAACACTCAGCAGCCGCCGCCCTCCTACCAGCCTCCCGCCGCAGAAGGAGAGCAGCGATGGGATTGCCAGGCACTGCCCTGTTCAGCAACTGAGCCACGTTCACCTCCACCCAGAACCCTAACTTGGAGTGTTTATCACGCACCTATGGGTGCCCCGTCAGCCCCCAGTCTGTCCCTCACTGGCTTCTCATCATGATCTGGGGGTGTGGAGGGGAAGGAAGGTGTGACTCCCATTTTCCAGGCTATGAAGCTGGGACTCAGAAAGGTGAGCACCGGCACAAGGGCACAAAGCCAGAAGTGGGTACGCTGGGATGTGAGCCCCGCCTTTGATGCCTGTGTGCTTAGATGCCTCCGCGGGTGAAACCCATGCTCCGGGGGCCCCCTCCCTCTCCTCTTTGCCTAGTGGCCTAAATTCCTCCCCCTGTCCCACTGCTGTGGCCTCTGGATCTGCCCGCCTGGCCCCATGCCCAGCCCTGGTCCAGCCCCTTGGCGCCCTGCCCAGCTGGGGACGTGCGGCTGGAACCCTGCCACCCTTCCACCGTGTTCCAGCCGAGAACAGGGGGTGGGGCCAGGAGGCCCCAGGGTGAGGCCTGGGAAGGGGGCTGGGCCGAAGCACCCCCACAACCAGGAGGGAGAAAGCCCATTTCTTCCCTGCCCCAAAGAACCAGGACCCAAGAGCAAAGGCATGAAATGCGGGGAGCCCCTGCCCACACTTGGGGCTCCTTCTGGGCTCTCTTGTCTGAACTCTAGTTGGGGTGGGAGCTTGCAAAAAGTGTAGAGGACTTGGGGGGTTAGGTTTCATCTGGGCAAGGACCCTTCTTGGCATTGCCTGAGGGTGCCCTGGGAGGCCCGGGGCAGGGTTTGTTTTTGAGGCAGGACGTGGGGTGCAGATCCGAGAGAATCTCTCCAATGCTTTGTTCCCAAGGAGGTGGTAACTCAGTGGGCTGCCCATCCCCAAAGTCCTATCTTCTCTGGGAACCCTCTACTCGCAGAGGGCACTCAGTGCCATGTGTGTGCATGGGACTCCCCAGGAACATGCCTGCTCGGGTGGGATGGCTGTGAACCTGAACTGCAGGAAAAGAAGGGTACAGAGCTGTGGGGGCCCTGACCCCCTTTGGCCCAAGCATCATCCTGGGGCAGAAGGGGCCAGAGTGGGGCTGGGATCCGGGTGCGAGTTTCGGGTGGGCGCTGCGCTGTGGTGGGATAAAACCGCAGGAAAGGGCTGGCCTTGGGTGATGAGGGGGGAGCACCCCAGCTCAGCCAAGAGAGACCCCACGCAGCCAGAAGGGGGCGCTAGAGGGTGAGCCCGGATTGGCCCAGAGGATGGAGTTCCCTGGTGAGCCCAGAGCCAGGGATTAGAATAGAACAGGAGAGGGGGAGCGGGGTGGTGGTGCTACAAAATAGGGGTGTGGATGGATCCAATCAGACCTGCCAGGCCAGGGAGGAGGGAAAGGGTGAGGCTTTCTGGGCGCCTCAGATTGGGCAGGGAAAACCAGGGCCCGGGACTTTTTCTGGGGTCCCGCGGGAGCCTGGTCAGACAGGACCCCTGGCTGTGGTCCCAGGACACAGGTTGCCTCTGCCCCTGCACCTGTCGAAAGGTGAACATGGAAACCCATCTCTGCCCAGGGTGGCCATGCTGAGCCCCGTGGCAGCGGACGCTCCCACTGCAGCTGGCAGGGTCTCATAGTGGACCAGGCATGGCAACTCCGCAGAGGGTCTCCCCAAAATTAGGTTGGGTGGGGTCCCGGTCCTTCAGCAACAGGACAGGATCAGGGTGGCCAAGTGAGACACAGCCAGAGCTTGGGAAGTGGGTCAAGCTTGTTGCCCTGTTATGCAACCTGAGGGGACCCAACTTTTTAAAAGGATAAAAAAGACCCCCTGGGAAGGGTCCCAGGCAGCTGCTAAAAGGGACCGTCTCTCTGTATTTCTAGGGAAACTCAAGGCTTGGGAGATTGTAGAAAGGGTCGAATCAAAGGCAGTCTCTCTTCTCTGGGAGCTCTGGAGCTCAACCGTCAGGGGACCCCTTATATCTCAATTTGTGGGTACCCTGTAGATCACAAGGGTCTGATGGCGAAGCACAACCTCAGTTCTGGGGCTTTGTAGGCCAGAAGGATCCATATGCGGAGGGAGAAAATCTCCCCTGAAGCCAGAGTACTGGCCAAAGGCAACCACCTCCAGTTCCCTGGGGACCTCGAGTTTCACCTCCAACCAGGCGGGGAAGCCAACTTGGGATAGTAGGAAATCGGGGATCACGACCCCAGAGCCGTTCCTGACAAGAGAGGCGGGACAGCCCGGGACTGGAGAAAATCCCCCACCCTTGCTGTCCCCTAGGGTAGAGTGTGAGGCGGAGAGGTGCCTACAACCGCGCGCCCCAGGGCGTCCTAGGCTCGCACCCGCTCACCCCTAGTCTAGGCCAAGGGGTCCCCGGAAGAAGAGCCCCCTCCAATGCCCATCATTCCCGCGCCCCGACTCCAGTACCTTGCCCGCTGCAGCCCCAGCGCCATGGCTCGCCCGTCTCTGATCTCAAGCGGGTGGAGGCCGCGAGCCCCCTCCCCTGGCCCTACGAGCCCCCTCCCCAGCTC